>JANHGB010040745.1:15984-57513 GCA_026283785.1 Coracopsis vasa | reverse complement strand
CCACGCTGGTTGCAGCAACTGGGAATTCACAGAGCAAGATACCCGTACGGCCCATCCCCACGCCAGCTCCCTGCCTGCCCGCCCTGGGGAAACCAGCACATCTATGTACAGGAGGAGCAGGTGGTTTGCACAAGCAATGCATCCCCTCCTCTCCCTCCTCCTGCCATCCAGGGAGCATCTCTCCAGCACTCCTTCGCCAGGATTTGCTGTTCAGGTGGAAGCTTTTCAAAGCAAGGTCACATCCTGCTCAATGCCTCCAAAGCAGCCCTGGATTCTGCCAAGCCTCAGGAATGTCACAAGAGTGATGAAAACCAGACAGCAAGGACAGATGGCCCAGGGGAGCATTTCCTGATCACAAAACCATGTTTCTTTAAAATTGAGACTTTTCTGCTGGTAAAAATTGCTATGAAATTCAGCCAGGGAAGTTCTTCCCCCTCCGCCTCCTGGAACACTCAACTGAAGCTCCCATCTAGGAGGGAACATCTACATCCATTGAGGTGCTTTTTGACTTGATAAGGTCATGATAGCAAACTGAAGTCAGGATTAGAACTGGACCAGCTGAGAAGCATCTCTGGATTTCTGGTAGTTTTAAAACACTCCCATTTTCAGTCCTGTTTCAAAGAGGCAGCATTTGCACTGCCTTCAATCACTGCAGCCTTTCCTGACCTTTCTCCACTAAGAAAGCTTCTATTTTAGCCACATTTTCAACATGAGATTTGTTTTTCTAGTCCGGGAATAAGCAGAGGCTTCCTCAGATGTGCTGCAGCTGCCAGAGGGTACTTTCCATGGGCTGTGTCCAGTTCCAGGAGGCTTTTTTGGGAGGGAGCTTCATTAAGCCCAGTTTGGCCAGTTGGCAAAGAGAACTTTGCATTGCAGACTCCCCATGGGAACCTGTCAGTGAAAGGTTCTGTGTGTGCTGCCACGTACCACCTCCTGGATCTGGCCTTTCGCAAAGGATACAGACAGCAGTGCCCCCATGCCCAGAGCAGAGGTTCTGCTCTCCTTTACGGGTCAGGTCTGCACAGACCTACATAATCACTTCAGCTGCTGCTGTTGCCACAGCCTCAACTAAAGATGTCAGGAATGCCAGCAAACATTTCATCATTGTGGAGAGATGGTTGCCTGTCACAGTGCAGCAGCACTGCTATGTTAAAGGGTTATGCTGCCGAGCTTGAGACCAGAGAAGGAAACACTAACTTGTCCCACCTGAGTAGGAAATGATGGTGTTAACCCTCTGCAAAGCAAAAGTCTCACTGAAATGAAAGAATGCTTTTAAACTGCAAATTTCCTTTCATCTAAACAGCAGCTTAGGCTACCTAGGTGAAAAGCTGTTCTTGGCAAATGTATGGGAATGACCTAGAAGTGGTTCTCTACTGACACAGACTGTCCATGGGGCTTAATATGGCTGTAGCAGCAGCATCACTAAAGAATGAACACTTCTCACTGATGGGCTGAAAACACCACAATAACCCCAGACAACCACAGCCACAACTAGAGCTGCAAGTCTGAAGCAAGATCTCAGCCTTTGCTTTCTAATGTCTCTCTGAGCTGTTACAGACAAATCAAATGACAGTAAGTTTGTATTTCTATCAAAAGACAGTAAGATTCCAAGAATGATGAGCATCTAACGTGCTCTGCAGCCAGTGCAGACATCAAGGCAGCCCTGCTAATGTTTCTACACCAGTTTTCTGGCCTTCATCCTGCATCAAGCGCACTCCACTTACGCCAGGGGAGAGAGGGGCTGGAAGTGCCAGGTCCGCAGGGTGCTGGCACATGAAGCTGGATTCCTCACACTCTGTGCGCTGTCGGAGACCTCCCAGCACTGCAGTTGGCATTAGCACTGCGGGTAGATTCAATGCTGAGAAGTTCTGCTTCCTTCCAGCTAAGCACAACTCCTGGAAAGCTCCCAGGCAGAGGTCCTGTCCTTCACCTATGCCAGAACAATAACCTGTTGTAGCATGGCTCAGTGGGGGCAGATGGAAGGCTCTAACCAAAAACTTAAGCACTTTGCTAGCCATAAAATGATGCCACAAATAGAGAATCATGTGTGCAGTTTAAACCCCTATAGGGGATGCTGGCTCTTGGGAGAAGGTCACGTCCTTCCTGTCTCATCCTGGTATGGAGCATGTGAAGATCCACCCCCACTCCTGCTCTGCAGGGTGCTGGGAAGCTCTCCTTTCCTGGCATATGGTGCTAATGTGGCTTGAAGCCACGAAGACATTAGGTCAGTGCAAGTGTCCAGCTTGCAGGTGGACACTTTCAGGACAACAAGATGTGATGCATTAATCAGAGACCCGCTATCTGCCCTCTTTTCTGAAGTCAGTATGCATACAGGGAAACATCAGCCTTCCCTATGCATCCTATCGCATACTCTGAGGCACTGTGTCCCCCACCAATACCCTCAAGGGCACAGACTCTGTTTAACTCCAGTGGCAGGATGCCAAATCCTGACAGCAAAAGCCAGGACACCTGCAGTTGGGTTTATCAGGGGCTGGAACACAGTGGGTACTGAAGCAGTAGACAAGGCATGGCAGAGGGAGAGAAGGACATCCCACAGCCCTTGCACCCATGGTCATGTGCCTGTTTGACAGCTGGGGATGAGTTAAATGGGGATAGAAAGGGGATGAGAACGGGGCTGGCCAGATGTGACTCTCCCAGCCTCTGCTGGCCTTCCTGGCTGGTTCAGGACACTGCACCTGCATCACTGCCAGCCAGCAGCAATGCAGCAAAACATCTGAACTAGGGCTCAGCTCCTCTACTCCAACTGCCAGCAGAACCTAAGAGAATGTAGTGCAGGGCAGGAGGAAAGCGTATGCCTTGGCCTTCCATTGTGGACAGGATGCTTTAGAGAATGGCACACACATTCACCCTGTTTGGAAGGCTCCAGGGAACATGAAAGACTGGACTACAGTGTCTTAAAGCAAACCAAGTTAAAACAGGCAGGGACAGATTCCCTTCATTTCTGCCCTCTAAGCTTTCCCTGACTGCCCTAGTGTTGTTTGCTCAGCCACCCAATTCAAAAAGAGCTTCTAATTTTGGTGCCTAGAAACAATCACTAACATGCCTGAGCTTTCCAGTCTGCCTGACGGTGCAAAAGAGATGAATATAGCAAATAAGCTACGAGTTCCAGGTCAAGGTGTTCTGGAAAAATTGTTTGAAAGATTAAGCATAAACTGATTCAGTCATAATGAGTGCTCTATTGTTTCTGCTGTTCCTTCTTACTCCAGAGCCACAAATATCCCCAAGTTCTTGGCAAAGTAAAGCAGCTATCTGGTTACAATTAGCTTCCCCAAAAGCCATTAAGAAAAATTCAAATCACCTCTATAGACATCAGGGCAGACAAGCGTCTTCTGGTTCCAGCTCTGGCACGTTTCCTATCCCAATCCAACTGCTTTTAGAAATAATTCCTGCCTTGGAGCAGCTAATTGACTGCAAAGGCATGTCCGTGCTTTTCCAGGCAAAGTGCAGGCTTTGGCCTAAATAGGGCATCTGGACAAGGAAATATATATATAGAGTTGCATACTTGAACTGCCACTCTCAGAAATAAGGCTCATGAGAGCAAAGTCACCCCCAGTAACCAGCTCTGCCAGCAGAAGCACTTTCCCATGCAAACAAGTTCCTGTTAACGGGGGCAGTAGCTGGTATATACAGCCTCCACAAAGATCACTTTTCAGGATCTTGCAGCTAATCTAGGTCCATAACTCTCACTTGCTCCTGGAAAACAGTGCTGGGATGACCCACTAAAATATAAACAAAGGAAATGAGCTTGAGCTGGGTCTTCAAAGATTGCAGGTGGAGAACGTACATGCTGTAAACAGTGTGGTTACAATTCTGAAACCCATGAAGGTTTCCTCATCCAAAACCCTAACCCATATATATAATGGCTTCTAATATACATGTAATGGCCAGAAAGGTCCTAATCAAAGTGGAAGATGGAAAATAGTACTTTTGTCACGTTATCCTCAGGTAGCCCAGCAAACCTGCTGCCATACACCTGCAGGGGCATCATACCTGCTTCCACGCTCCCTCTCTGCTGCTGCTATTCAAAGCATCGAGCTTGGAGAATCCTTTGAGAGAGCCTTGGCTCCTGGTCACCAGCCTGACACACACGCTCTGTGCAAAAGGGTCAACACAACTCAATGTCCTCACTTGCTTTGCACACATTTGACTGCACCATGAGAAATGAGCCAGAAATCAGACCAGAGCACAAGAGCAGCCACACAGGCTGTTTTGTTTCAGCCAAGATAAGGCTAGAGACAAAAATGAACCTCAGAGGAAAACTAAAAATATCACTGCAAACTCGTAGCCTGGCAATACGCCTAATTGGGCATTGCCTGTATCATGAGGAGATATTCCTGTGAAAACCTGATGCTGGGAAACTCACTGGCCAGCCTGTAGATGGGATCTTGCACTAACACCTGCCTCTGGAAAGGCAGGAGGGGAAATATAACAGGAAGCGGCAGGAGGTGTATAAATGTAATTTTCTCTTTCTCGGATGGAGCATGTTGAAGAATAGCTTGCCCATGTCGAGACAGAGTGGGAAAACCTCCTTGTCAATAGATAGAACTCATGAGGCTGTTGCGCCAGTCAGGGCAAGAGGTTTTATTTCTAGACCACCAAGGGAGAAATAATTCTTTAGAAAAATCAATGAAATTTAAATGAGTACATAGGAATGGCTGTTCTAGCCCCAAAGGTCCATCTAGCCCAGCACTATACTTCCAGCACAGTATGTCTTTCATCACAAGAACATACTTGTACAGTTCCCAGGGGCACCATGAACATGAAGAGACATGTAGATATGTGAACTGCCACACAAGGGACTGCCATCCACTCTTATCTTCCCAGTCTCCCCTTACCCCCCCCACCATCTGACCTCAAAATTGGGCTGTTTGAGTAGTTTTGCTGGCAGGTATGACAGCCTGGCCATCCACGCGTAGCTCTGGTCCCTGCCAAGCTTGGTCCCTGGCCAAGGACTCAGAGGGACCATGTTCCCATCGGCAGAGCCAGGCAGGAGTTATGTTGGCAAGGAGCTGCTCCTTGAAGGAGGTGGTCCCATCCCCATCTCATGGCTGGATACAGAGGATCTTAAACTGTCCCCAGAGACCATGTGGATCATGTCAGCTGGGCTGGAGGCCTTGGTCACACTCTGCCACCCCTGCTTGAACCAGGAGTAAGAAAAAACTGCATATGCCCGGCCACGTTGAAACCAGTGAAGTGTCTGGTTTCCCACTCATTTACAAGCAACCTAATTACATACCAAGAGATGCTTTTCTCTGTTCACAGCTTCTGTTTGCTACTCAGCACTCAGCCACCAAGGTCTGTGGTCTCAGCTCAAATCTTTGCCCTCAGAGCTGGTTCTGGCCGTGTCCAACACTGCAGCTCTGGAGCTGATTCTCTGTAACTTCATGGTGATAAACACACATTGATGCACTCATGAAAAACAAAGCTTGAAGGAGCCTAAGGAGCTCAAAGAGCACCCAGATGTATCACGTGTCTTTCCAATTTCTTTTTTAAGACTTTCAATAGCGGCTTTCTACAACTTCCTCAAGAAACCATTTCCCAGATCTGTGTCTTTCTGGTTTGGCTTACACTCATGACATCTTCTCCTGGCCATGACAGACAGAGAAAAAAGCCTTTTCTTTCTCTTTCCTGTAGCTTTCACACATTTGAAGAGCTTCTCATTTATTCTGTTTTGCCTCAGTCTTCAGTAAACAATTTTATTTCCATCTCTCCTGCTAGGTCAGATTTTCTCTCCTTCTCCCTGTTCCTACTGCTGTCTTCTATTCACCCTAATCCAAACCCGAAATCTATGGCCAATGCTAAGGGTAAGCTCCACTGAGCCCTTTCTACCAGCCTTCTCACAGGAGGCTTTGACCTGCAAAGACCATTCATTATTCAGAGCAGTTCTTTGGCATTTCTGCTTCACTGGCACACACAACACAGCACTGATCATTTCACCTTTATAGCTCCCAGCAAAGCCTGTTAAACCTCAGCCTTGCTCACACCTACCACTTTAACATCCTGAAAGCCTTCAGAGCTCCTCAAAGCCTTACATTGAGACTGGTGACTTCTTGCTCATCCGGCCCTAACTGTGCACACTTCAACTTTTAAGACTAACAATATCACTGCAAAGGAGAGGTGAGAATTTGCTTGCCCTCCTGCTCTCTAATTGCTGTCCTTGCCCCCTGCAGGTCTGTGAAGCCACCAGCCATGACAAAATCCTGCATTTCTCATGCCTGTAAATATTATCTTAAATTATATTTTCTTCTAAAACCTTCAAAAACTGGGTTATTTAAGAATCGGATCTGCCTTTGGCTTTTTTTGATCAAGGCAGCTTTTAATGGGCTCAGCTGTCAACGTCAGGACAAACTTAATAATAAATGTCTGACATTTCAGTCATTATTCAGAGTTTTTATCCTTCCCATCCCTCCAGTGCCTGCCTGTTTAAAGATTCACTCGTGCTGGTGTTGCCATTGTGAGCACAAGAGCTGAAACAGGAGCAAAGCTCCTTGTAAATACCCAGCAGCCTCTCCCAGCCAAGTCACTCAGGAAGGTCAGATGGCAGCAAGTACAGAGGAGAAGAGGATGTCCAGGGAGGGCAGTGCTATGGGAACCTGCTAATAAACCCAGTGCAGCAATCATGGCTTGCTAAAGCCTGGGCTGGCTGCCACATGAGGATTAGGGCTAGCGTGGCGCTCCATGGGAGGGTAAAGCGACAAGCTGGGCTCTGCTGGTGCAAAAGCCTTTGGCTTTCTTCGCTCTTGTGAGCTCCTACATCACTGCACAGGCTGTTTACTGCTTCTTTTGGGCATAAGGATGAGCCTGTTCTGCTGAAAATCTCAAGCTCAGGAATTGTCTGGGGTTTAGCAGAGCCTGTCAGGGCCAGGGACTTGCAGGGACCTGCAACATCACTCGGGAGTGAGATAAGACAAGCAGGAGGGGACCACTGCAGCCCCAGCACCTCTGCACTGCGAGTCATACCTGGAGGTGTCAAACCATGAGGACAGCCAGCACTAGGCTATTAGCTTTCATAAAGCATATAATAGATGTTCAGGTTGTTTAAAGTTTCCTCTCTTACTAATAAGGTCCTGGCTCAATGCATTCTGTGTTTTGGGTTTTTTTTTTCATGTTGTATATGGCAGCCTAATTACAGTCATTACATTGCCTCAAACTATTTAAAAGTAGTTGCTGCATATAATTATGTGCACGTGAGAATAATGGCATGTCTAATACTGCGGGACTCCATCTACACTGGAAGAAGCAGTCCATGCATGCTCTCCCACCAGATACCTAAAAAACTTAACATCACAGCTTGCACCCAAGGCACAATGCAAGTTTCCAGCAGCATACCAGATCAATTTGTCCATCATCTCCACCCCATGATACATGTGTCATGCCCTAGGTATTATTTGCTCTATTTAACAAAACTAAACTAAATGTCCCTGCAGGCAATGCTAGCACATAATGGCCCATCCCACCGCAGCCACTGCAGGCCAATCTCCAGCAGACCTGCAGTGTGCATGTTATCCATTCCAGAGGTGGTGAAGAGCTAAGTTCCTGGAAGTGTTTCTTTCAGTTGGCTCATCTTGTCAATCTCACCATAGCCTAACAGGATCCCACCTTTTCTAATGAAAAGAAAATTAAGTTGCATGTTGGTGTAGCTCCCATCCACTGCTTCCCAGGGGAGCCCACGTGTCTGGCAGCACCACGCATTTGCAGAGACACGTTTCCCTAGGTCAGGCTGTCACAGCTAGCTCCCTACAACTTCAGCTTATTTGGCTGATCGAGATCTAAAAACACCACATCAGGCTCTGGGTGTCCTTCAGTAATCACAGCACCAAATCACACATCCAGGGAGATACAGGTTTTCAGAGGGGGGTGCACAGCTTGCTTAAGGATAAGGACGACTGCATGCCCAGCTCCATCCATTTACCTCTGTGACCAAGATCTTTCTATGATGGAGACTTAAGCACCAAGGTCAGATCCTATTTTTACAGTCACGAGCACAGTCCCATCATCTTCTCACTCTGCTTCTCCATGTGGTCAACCAGCCGTGGCAGAGACTCACCTCCTCCTCAGCTGGTTTGTTGCTGTTTGCCCTGCTGAAACTCTACCCTGTTTTGTTATGCAAAAGACTGTACAAAGAGTCCCTTCCATGCAGCAGCAACACAAACATTTCTAAATGAGCCCAGCCAAACCCAGAGGCAGATACTGGTTCAGTCTATAGGGAGATGCAAATTATTCCACCGCATGCTTGACTGCCAGGAGGAGTTTTGCAAATGCTTTAATGAAGCCTGGACTGCACCAAGGCAAGGATGTCAGAAATTAATTCCTGATGATCTCCAGTACTGAAGCAGTTCTTCATCTCTTTTTCCATCCAACTTGTTTTGTTTTGCTTCTTTTCTCTTCAGGAAATAAGTGAATAAGTAATCACACGGGCAGAAATAAAGCCAGTAAAATGAGTATGAGAGAAAACGCCTTCAGCTGACTGGTGGAAGTTGAGGCAAGCGATGGCTGTAAGGGGGCAGCCGCCTCACGCAGCCAGGACTCCCAGGGCAGAGTCTGGTCACTTAGAGCTTTACCACAGCAGACTGACTTAAAAATACATAAACCAGCTGGCCCTGAAACGCCTGTGTTCCGTATCTACCTACTGCTGACGAACACCAGCCATTTTTACATAGCCTTAGGAAAGCTCATTCTCTACAAATCATTAGTTTATGCAATTACGGTTTTCTCTGTTGAATGTCACATGTGCAAAGGTCATTGCTGGAGATAGGGAAGGGGCTTCTGTTCCCAGAATAGGCCAAATTCCACATTTGTCCAGAATAGGAGATATGCTTGTCCTTTGGCTGGCAGAACACGTGTTCTCCCACACGTCACCTGCCTTTGGCTGTCTGCTTTGCTGTGGCCCCTCTCCCAACAGCCATATGTTGTCCCACTGGGGCTCACACTGGGACTTCAAGTGAGAAATGTGATACTGTTAATAAAAGCTGCTTGCACAACTTATTCACATGCCTGGAAGGTGTGAATGGCATCTCAGCTCCAGTGGCCCAAGCATTAAGTAGCAGTCACTGGAAATGAGGAAGCTTAGGGGCCTTGGTAGCCTTCTTTGGGACCAAAGGTACCTCCTCCAGCTCTATCAGTAAGATACTTACACCAGATTAAGATTTAAATGTTTGAAAAATCAGGACAAAGGTCCTGCCCTTGAAAAACACCAAAATCAACAGAGCAGTCAAAGATAAAAGCATAAGGACCAGTCTTGGGGATCATGTTTCTCTAGTTCATGGAAGGGCAGGTGAGAACGTGGCTGGACTCTAGGCTCAGAACACAGTGCCAAATCTTTCCTCCACGTGGGACACTGAACAGGATGAAGACCAAGCCCAAGGCCAACAACCAAAGAACTGAGCAGACACAACTCCTTTAAAAGCTTTACCCAGTGCTATACTTGAAATCTGGTGTGTCCCACCAAGGCCATACCCCTTTTTTCTCTCATTTAGCACTGCCAATGCACGACAAACCAAGTAAACATCTTCTTGCACTGAGTGGTTTAAACAAGCTGTGCCTAATAGACCGTCTATCTCATTGCTGTTTGTTTTGGCATCTTTGACTACACTAAATCCTACTTAAAGCTGTCTAACAACCAAGATTACACCAGTCACAACTTCCATACAAACATTTCTGTTGCTATCTGTACACTGGAAACACCATGACATCTTTTTTTTCCCTCTACTTTTGCTAGTACAACACTGGCAGCAAATCACACCAAGGTAGGAGGGTGGGGTGTGATGATAATTATGATGACAGAATCCACGGTATGACACCAACATCGCCTGCTGGTACCAGACACTGTGGAAGCCTGTGTAGGCTTGTAACACACAGGCATACTGAGTAGGATCCACAGGTACCCAGTTTAATAGCTATCGCTCAGCACTGCTGTCCAATTCCCCTCTGAATAATCAGACAGGCTTGGTTGGTGCCAGGTATAACAGACATCACTTCTCGCATCTGTCCCCGCTGAGAGCAGCTCCAGAGGCGCCCAGCCTTCCTATACAAGGACAGGATTTGAGCTATGAAGCAAAGTGTCCAAAAGGATTTTGACAAAGTGACATTTAAATAAAGGTTGAAAATCCATCCAACCATGTTGCCTGGTTGCTGCCAATCTCTGGCTGTTTCCAGTCTCCTGGATGCGTGAACAAAGCTACCCCCAATCTCCAAAAAGAGCAAGGAGGGGTTTTTGTGATGCAAAATTTAGGGCCGTGAGCCACGTGAGTTCAGTTGACATGTGTCAATGAAATCATCTCCTTGCAAGCATTCCTCTGCCTGCCTCACACAACCCTTCCCAGCAACTCCCCAGCTGCACAGCTTTTCACAGGAAAGGCTGTTCTGCAAAACAGGGGTTTTGTATAGAAATGCTTTGATTTTGATGAAATCTCCAGTTTACTTCTTCAGAAGTTTGTTTGTAAAAAATGAATTTCCCCCATCAGTTTTCCATTTCAAAATTATTCTGCCATGTACTTTACCAATCTTATAAATGAGAAGATTTAGCTTAGATTTAAAGATTTAAAATTAAAAAAAAAAAAACAACCAAAAAAAACCCCACCAAAACTTCCCAGATTTCATTAAAGGAAATAGCTCCTTTGAGTCAGCATCCAGGATTTCCTTTTTAAAGAATTCCTAGGAATCTCTAAAACGGGACATTTCCTGCCATTTCACATCAGGCACACTTTGACCTGCCAGACTTCCAACCAGAAAGTGCTCCAGCTCCTCCACTGTTTTACTACAATACAGTCCTCACAATTGCTCTGTTTCAAACTGTTTCAGGACACTCAAAGCATTTGCTCTGCACATGTGTGAATGCACAGGGATGCCTTGCAGAAGATTGCCAGCAGCCATCACATAAATGCCCCTACCTCCAGGCTGACATCCTCCTACATGAAGGAACACAGGGGACCACTGAAGAAGGGACTGGGGAAGGAGATGCACCCAGGGCTGCCCCTAGAGCATACACAGCAGCTGCCAGATACTCGCTTCCCAGCTTGTGCCACCAGCATCTGGCCTACAGCATATAATACAGTTTTCCCAGGAACGTGTGAACCTGGCTCAAAACCCCTCAAAACCACCATGTAAGGTCTTGTTAGCTTTGCCTTTCCCGACAGCACAAGTCCAGACCTCAGGAGCCAGCATGTGGCTTACAGCACACCCAGGGCCCTTTTTTCCTTTTAAAAAGCTCCATCTCTTTGTGTCTCAACTTGCTTGCTTTGCTTCATGGTTGGCTTTTTTCCCACCTAAAGTCAGGACAGGAATTCTATCAATCTCCCAGCAGTTTGTTTGGTACAAAATACAGAAGGAAACATTTATTTTTCCAAACTAGTACAGCACAAAACACCTTCTCAGTTTTACAGCAGACACAGCATGAGGTCAGGGTGGTTTAGACCCCTCCTTGATCCTGGGCTCAAGGACCAAATGTCACAAATTCCCCCTGCTTGCCAAACCCAGGCAGAGGCTGCCAGAACCTGCGCACTCGTTTCCCCAGCACAAGCAGGATTTGGGATGTAGAGGGTTAGTAATAAGCTCTGCACCACCTCAGCCGGGAACTGCAGCCCCTCAGCACAGGATGAGGGCAACACGGCTTCCAGGAACCACAGAAGCCCTCTCTGCATTTCCAAATAAAGCCCATCTCTTCCAGGCACTGATTCAGTGTTTGATGAACTCTATGTGACTTCGGCACCCTCAAAAACCACTGCTGTCCAAGAGCAGTTGGGAAGGAATATTGGGAATAATGATCAGTCATGTCTGTCACATTTAGCAGCACTGTGCTGTCACCAGCACACTACGTGTCAGGAGCATGGTCATATGTCACAGAACATTTCCCTTGAGCTCCCAGACGAAGAACTCAGCTTTTCTCTGGAAAGTGAAGTAACCCCAATGCTCTTAGCCCTGCTGTCACAGGAAAGAAGTTTATTCTATGTTAGTCCTAGATGTGACTAAATCCCTGCCCAGAAGCACACTCCTCTTTGCAAACCTCCCTTGGACCCTGATATACACAGCCACCATTTGAAACCACTCGCACTCCAGGGAGATGCTGCAACTGAAACAACACTCTGATCTCACAGCCAGCTCGCAGGGACCAGAGTACCAGTCCTGTTCCAAGCCGTTGCTGCCTGCCACCCACCCTGCTCCATACACACAAATAGCTGGGTTATTCAGTCTCCAGCACAGACCAGTAGCGTCGCTTAGATCAAGAGAGGAAGAACAGGTTCCTCAGCCCACCTTCCTCACTTGTAATATCCATCAATGTCACGACTGCAGCTCAATCAGCAAAGAGCAGCTCACCAGCCTCACACCTACATCTTGCTGCAGCTTTTATTACTGTGGAGGTCCCTGGTGTTCATCTTACCCTGCTCTACTTCCCTGTTGTGGTTTAAGCCCAGCCCACCCTTCTTAGCACATATCCAAAGCCACAAAAACACTGCAGCAAACACTGTGGCCCGTGCTCAAGAGCTCTTTTATGTATAGGGAGACTACACCCCTTAGCTCAAGACACACACAGAACAAAACCCTGCTTTGCAGTGATTGTCCAGGGCTGTGGGAGGGACAGGTTTTATTACTTTTCCCAGCTGTAGATGTTTGGTTTATTTCCATAAGATATTTCAATGAGGCATCTCTCAAAGCTCTCTCCCCCACAAGAATCCCACCTGCTCCTTGCTTTTATTTCTGTTAAGAAGGAAACAAGACCTGCTAACACAATCACTATGCTTACTTGCTTTTATATCCACAGAATCAGAGGACATATGCCTGCACACAACGCCAGCACTACGCAAGAGCCATTTCCAAGTCATCTGCTTGGGTGCATGTTCCAAAGTATGTTTGGTTTGGGTTTTTTTTTTCTGAGGGGGCTTAGAGTAAAGATGCTTTCAAAATATGCCCATGAATCCCTGTGGGGAAGGTTGCAGAGCAGGTTGTTCAGACACATTATAGAAACTGTAATCAAAGGTGTGGAAGAAAAGAGCCAGAATTAGGATCCTCAAGCCAAGAAATAGCAGAACCCCACAGCACTGCTGCCTCAGTCTCTGCAAAGGCTTTACAACCCACCTCTCCCTACGATGTGGTGAATGGTGTTCTCCATCACGCTGCTGTAAGGAGCCTATCTAACGCTGCAGCTCAGGCCAGCTCACACACAGGAAACCCAGTGTCTGTAAACAGAGCATCAGGATGAAAAGTACAGCACATGATGCTCCAGTGCATTTCTGGTGACATGACCTCGGGACTAGGACCAGGGGTACCCAGGCCATGCCGTGGCAGATGGCTGAGGAATAGATGTTGAACAGTGATGAGCCCCTGAGCACCTGCTCTGCAGCACCGGGCACCCCTGTGCCTTCACAGCCAGGATCCTTGGTCAATAAAAGGTTAAAAATCCACTTAAAAAACCCAAACGCCACAAGACAGCAAAAGTCTTGATGCACAACCCTCTTGTGCAAGAAGTACTCAAGATTAAAAAAGACCGAGAAAGATCCAAACCACAAAGCAAACTACAGCAAAGCTTTCTTTTTTTTACATGAGCTCCTTCAAACTTTTTATCACAGTTTCTTTTGCCCATATATTTTGAGGAAACAACTTGTTGATTCTCTCACAAGCAGGAAAGGTACCAACAGCAGGGGTAAGCAGCTCTTCAAAGCTTCATTTTTTAATACTAGCTCTTGTCTATTAAACTGCCAGATTAGGTTTATTCTCAGCAGCACACCTCAACCCAGTCCAGGCAGAAGCAGATACTGCACTGAGATCCCTGCCAGACCTGCTGCAAAAAAAAGCCAAGAGAAAAATGTAATTTTGCAGCTGGGACTCTTGACTGTTTCCCAAAGTAGCATTAATCCACCTTACCTTCCTAAGCTCCACCAGGAAATAGCTGCAAGGAAAGGGGAGGAGGAGGAAAGAGAACCATTTATGAAGCATCAGCTGCAGTCTAATTGGAGCTATTAACAAGCTCTTAGTGGTGTTTATTAGCCTTTACCCAACGTTGCTGAATGAAGCAATCCTGACATCAGCCTTCTGGCTTGGAAAGCTGAGTTCCAACCTCAGCTCGAGGAAAAGAAGCATTCAGAAAGGTCAAACTGGCTATAATCACAGCTGTAGCTCTTCTAGCAAGCGCTGAGCTTGTTTTGAGTTCATAGAAACCATGTCTCATATAAGGGGAGCCACCCTGCATTGAGGAGGAATAGGAGCTTCCAGTCAGATGTTCATCATGATACTTGATGAGATGGAGGCCTCCTGCTCTGAGTTATGGCTATTGAGTCATTTTGAGTTGATGGCATCCGGCTGCCTTTGCTCTTCTGGGAGCTGGGGATTGCCAACTGCTTGCCCTGGTGATTGGGGTGAGATGCATGCAGAAGACAAGGTAGTAGCAAGCCATAAGCATGGCTCATGGCAAGCTGGCCATGAGCCGAGCAGGATTAAAATGAGATTTTCATCTTCTGATGCACAAAACATTCATCACTGGCTGCTGTTGGATGTCTTCAGCCTGCGAACAGTTTGTCTAACATAAGGTGTTTCTTAAACATGTCATGCCTTTCAAAGGACATGCAGTCAAAAGCTGCATGCCTCAAGCAGGGCTTATCTCCCTGGTGTCTCTTATAGTAACATATTTCAAGGAAGCTTATCATATAGAAGGGACATTTAAAAATATATGAATGTATGTTATAAATCAGCCTCTGCTGGGAAGGAGCAGGAGGAAGAAACCTGTGGGATTTAAGAAAACCTTAGAAATAATTCAATGTGAAACAAATTCTTGTGGAGGAATCTTAGCTATGGATTTGCCACAGCTAGTAATGTTTAGTACAAGTGGGGCCAAAAACCACACAATAAGTGAAAGCACTTGGTGAGTTTAGAACATCCTTAACCAGAGGAAACACTGAACTCCTATATATCTTTCTTAAATGTATACATAGTCAGGTAAGATCTTCCATATCTCTGTGCTGGATAAGCTGCCTAGCTTTTGTGGTCTAGCTACCACAATTCACAATCTATACAACAATTTCATTTCCAGATAAGCAGAAGCAGGTCTTTGTCATCTCTATAGATGGGTCTGTCTGACATGCCACAGATGGAGGAAACCCAACAGAAAGTCTTAACTCACCCAACATAAAGCCTTAACTTTCAGGGCTGACTGCCAGATCCATACTTGAAAAGCTGAGCTCTGACTCATTCCCAGTGTGTTTAACAAACAACTGCTCTGGTCACAAGGTTTTGTAAGACAAAGACGTAGTCTTCAAACTTTGTGGTTACAAAGAATTGCAGTTTGCTTTTGCAATTGCTTTACAGAATGGTGTTGGTGGAAGCTACCTCTGGGACCTGGCTGATGTGACCACCTACTACAGGCTGTTGGCTGACTCATGCTTTAGCCACCCAAAACAACAAAACTTGCAGTGTTAGCAGCACAATTTTCCCCCTTACAAGCAAACGCTGTGCACCATGAAGGTGTTGCCGCAATCACAGCAACCTACAAGTAGCAACAACTCTTTTGGAAGACAGAATGTGGTGAAAGTAAACTTTGATTTCATCTTCCTCACAGCTCAGACTCATGGCTTCCAAAAAACAGTCATGTTCAGCAGAGAAATTCTGTGTCCAAGCTTTGCTCTCACCATTTCCTTGCACATCCTTCAGCCTGCAGATGCTGTTGCACATCAGGACATGGTGCTGGAAGGCGGATCCAGCGTGGTGGCTTATGCTCACCAAGCAGCCCTGCCACGGGCTTGTGGGAGGGAGAACCTGATACAACACTCCTGACCGTGGCCCTTCTGCTGCTCCATCCTGGTCATTTTGGAAGGGAGATGCCATATTCCCCACTCCAGGACCAAACATCACAGAGATGCTGGAGAGGGTGACCCATCAGGAAGGAAAGCGAGTTGTTTATGAGGAAATCTTGCTCCCATCACCACCTTGGGTACCACTGCAGAGATCTCAGACCACGTCATCTCATCCAGCCCTGGGCACAGCAGCTTTCTGCCTGTTACCACTCCAGCCCTGCGCAAACCACCCTGCCCTGCAAGGAAACACTGCTTGATATCAAGGATGCCTCCAGGTGATGATGTGAAATGTGAATAAGGAAAGTAGTTTATGCAGAAAAGTAATGATCCCTTTGGGATCTTCCCAGTTTATATGCAATTATACCAAGCAGCTAGAAAGGAGGAGTGTTCAGCAGAGAAGGGAGGCGGATAATCTGCTGGTGTAAAGCCCCACAGCTCCCTGAAGCAGTAAGCAATGTAAAGCAGAGCTGGCATTTGAGGATGCACATGATCTTCTAGTTTACATGTGTCAGGACATCTGCTACCACGACCTCATACAGCTAAAACTATCTCTATCTTCACCTGTGGCTGCTGCTGAGTGTAATGTAGAGTAACTCATTGAACTGAGCCTCACGCAGGGGATTCCACTCCTTCATGCCAATTTGTAGCCAATTCACGATTTAAGCAACTATTATTTATCACCAGGGCTCCCTGCTAACCTCTACCACATCAGTGAGGATTTACTCAAAATGAGTTTCCAAATTAGCAACTCTGCATTCATTTCTTTTATGTTCGTTTCAGTTTATAAGGAATGTCAGCAAATCACAGGATCCCACTCAGGGTAAATTACCTGGGGATTTTATGCATGACGGTTCTGCTGAGCTGCAAAGGCGGTGTGGCGGCGAGCTCGTCATGCTCACAGTGCCTATGCCACCAGGGAGAAGGAGCCCAACTGCTTCCAAAGGAGGAACAGGTTGGAAAGATGCTTAAAACATCTTGCAAGTATGGATGAGGCTTCCCTGTGCAGACTAGAGCATGCCCAGGCCATGCACCCATCTCCCAACTTCCAACTCCTCTTCCCAAATTTATCATTACCAAATGAGAAAGGAAACAAGAGCCCACTGTCTTTCTGTCTGACTTTATTCTCTGAGACAAGAGCTTTTCTCCCTGACAGAAAGCAAACTATGGTTCATTTTGTTTAGAAGTGAAGAAATAGCAGGTCTTGACTCCATAGATTTCTGGCAACAGTTATGCCTTGGAAAAACACTTGTATTGGCAGAAAAGTGAAAGAATTCTGTCTGCTGCAGCAGCCTTTGGCCTCTGTGGATGTTTCTTCTGATCCCAGGCAGATGGAACACGTCTTCTACCCTACATCACTCCATCAATTTCTGCTCCTGGATTCCTGTCCCAAGTCAAATTGGCCTCAGCAACGGGGCAAGAGTCAAAGCCACCAGTTTCCAGGAAGAGGGCTGGGAACAGGAGCTATTGTGCAGGCAGCAAAGATGCCAAGGGATGTCACTTCTCTTTGAAGAGGTGGAGGAACAGGATGGCCAAGATGTGATGATGAGGACCAGCTGCTCCATCATATCAGAGTGGCAGCACAACCATCAGGTTTCTCAGGATGCAGCTTGAAGGTGGTGGCAGCATGGGATATTGTCAAGCTGGTCTTTGAAGGACAAGGGCTGTCTGGTAAGGTGAGAGACAATGCAGAAACACAAGGCAGAAAGATCAGAACTAGATGTTTGCTCCAGGGGACATAGGTTAAAATGAAATTGTCCCTGGCCATGCCCAAAGCTGTAGATGAGGACATGGAAGGCATGGAGCACCTCTTTGCTTTTGTTGCAGCCCTGGCTGGGACGTGGTTTAGACTCCACCCATCACTAAGGATGGGTTTAGCCTCCAGTACCAGAAAGACAAGTGTCTCACCAGTCATGACCAGCCAGCCAGGGCCTAGCAAGTAGCCAGCCAGGGCCTAGCAAGTAGCTGGGCTGAGCAGTGCACTGCAGGGCACAAGCAGATGCCCTATAACAGCTGCCATGACAGCAGAAGAGGAGCCAACATAGACACAGCCAGTGGGATGGCTTTGGATGTAGGGAGGGAGGGCAGTGCTGCTGGAAGAGCTCTGCAGCCCTCATCCTTCCCAAGGCAGAGACACTAATGATCTGGGTAGGACACAGCTCCAAATACCAAGATTGGCCTTCCCAAAACTCTGGTGGTTTTTGACAAAAGCTTTGGCCTTTCTTTTTTTTCTTCATTTTTTTCTTTTTTCTTTTTTGTCATGTAGCCAGCTAAACATTCCCGTCCAGCTGCCTTCAGCCCTGTGTTACCATTCCTTCCCTAATGAATCTTTTGGGACACACAAGCCCCAAATCCTGCACAACTCTCATGCTCCCTTTCTGCCCTGCAAGATGGCTGCAGCCAATTTTCATGTTAAATTTCCCAGCTTGGAAACTCAGCAGCACGAGGAAGGTCAGGTGACATTTCTTTCCATATCCACCTTCAGTGTAAAAGCAGGGCAAATCTTGCTGAGGGGCCGGAGTGGAGCAGCCTCCACGCTGAGGCTCTGAACATCGCTCAGTACATGGTTGTGCCCCAGAAACAGAAGAGTGCTGGAGACAAAAATAAACCACTAGGACTATTTCTCATCTTGATCCTTGGGAATGAGGAATTTCCTTCCTTGTGGTCCTTATTCCACCTCTGTGCTGCTGCTGGGGCCCTCAGCCCCAGCTCAACACCATGCTGCTGGCTGCACTCCTGATGGACTCTGTGTTCCTAAGTATAAAACCAGCTGCTTGGTGGTTCTGGAGACTTGTACACAGATGGCTTGGAGTCTCCTTTGGTGGTTTTGCACCTTTGATCTCTGGAACATGTATTTCAGGACCAGAAAGGGCTTTTGTGCTGGCAAGGAAATCACTACATAAAAGGACAGAAAATGCTGATAAGGAATGGGGTAAAAGGTTTGTGCTGCAAAGGAAAAAGGCAGCCTATTCCTATGCCTTGAAACGCCCAAGACATAAAGTGAGAACTGGCAAGGGTCAGGCTGAATTGGCTCTTGCAGAGGATGGCAATAACAAGAGAAGTTTTAGCCATCTACATCAGAGGAAAAGGGAAGGAGAAATGGAACTGCTGTACAGAAAGGATGGGATATAGATCAAAGTTAGTCCTAGCATGATCCAAAACTAATGCATCCTTCTAATGTCCTGTCACTGTGCAGAGGACACAAGGATAACAGAAACAAGGAAATGGACATGGAAATGTCACATCCCTCCAGATAAAGAATCAGAGGGCTGCAGGCTCATGTCACTGGCACGGCTGGCTCCTATCCCCTAGTACTGAACACCTGACACTGAAACCTCCCCATCAAAACATTCACAAAGCATAGGGAAGGAAGAACAGAAAATTACTTAAAAGAGGGAAAAATGCCACTCCACCAACTACAGAGCATTCAGGTGTCCCATGCCACATGACAGGCATAGAGCAAAGTCCAAGGAAAGGGGGAATTGGAGCTCAGAACATATCACCGTTTTCCACCCCCCCAAGGGTGCCAGATAGCCTGATAACACTCACAGATAAAATATTGCCTCTGTAAATGAGAGAAATGGAGATCTAATCTACTTCAACAGCAGCAAAGTGTTTGCTAGAGCACCACACCACTAAGTCCCCAAGAGCCTGGGGGGACAGGAACTAGGCCATGGGCTGTGAGATACCAGCACCCAGCTCCTGGGTCAGGCCTAGGACAGGTTTATGGATGATGTCAGCCCAAAATCAAGTGGGCTCACAGTGTTTAGAGGCCTGAAATATCCCGGGTAAATGGAGAGCCAGGAGCAAGAGTCTTCAAGCATCGATGTGGGAGTACCCCAGCTTCAGGACTTGGGACCACTTTTGGTCCAAACCAAAAATGCTTGGAGGAACATCTCATTCTGTTCAACTCCTGCCTGCCTGCAGCATACACGTGAGGACTAATTCTCCTTCCCATAACTGAAGCGCTTGACTTGCCACCTGATTTCTAGACATTTCTAGGAAAACCCCAGCTCTGCTAAGCAGAAAGTCGCAACTGCAACGTGCCTGATCAGAAATGCTAATCTAATGCTGCCGTGCAGAGCCAGCACACGCAGCTCCCATTGCTAGCAGGCTCTTGCTGCATAGCCCAGCAGCTGCAGCCGTTTGTTTATTTGGAGTGATTTACCCTTGAATTTCTCACCCTCCTTCCAAGAAGGTGACACCCCCAAACACGAATTGCCCCACTGCACCTACCGGTGCCTCTGCAGGCTTTGGAGGGGGCTGGGAATCAGGCTGGGTGCGGGGGACTCAGCTTGCAGAGGGCCGCAGGGCAGTACTGGAACAACAGCAGCTCTAATTCAATTTCTACCCATTTTCCCATTTGCCTTCACTTCATTATAGATTATTATTTTTAAACTGAGGCAAACAGAGTCGATTCTGCTTCCAACTGAATTGCCCACAGGCTGGCTCCTCTCCTCCATCCAGCTGATAGAATCTTTACAGCAAGCTTCTTCTCAACGGACCTGCAGTCTTCAGGGAGCCATGCCTTGGTTGGGGACAATCTCTCGTCTTTTACAGAAAGCAGCATTTAATTTCCAGTTACCGGCTGTTTCATGCAGCTTTTCAACTAGATGAGAAATGGCATCCATGCACAGGCTTAAAAGAAAGTAATTCCCAGCTTGAACCGGGACGAAAAGTTGGGATCTCAACATACTTTGCAAGCAAGGGGGGTCGTTTCCTTTCTGTTTCCAGCCTTTTCTACAACCCAGCATAATTGTTATGCTGCAGATGAGCACAAATTTCTAAATAAGTTGTTTCAAAGCAAAACCCAAACCATTCTCCTTTGAGAAGTGTCAATGTGAGACTTCACAAAGATTTCTAAATATAGATACTTCAAACGAATAAGTGCAATAAGAAGACTGGTCAAAACGTATCCTTCTCTGTGCAGACTGGCAGCTTTGAAGAACTCGTGCTTTCTGACTAAAAGATACTAAACTGCAAATGTTCCCTGGGCACATGCACAGCCCCAGCTCACCCACTGAGGCTGTTTGTCCCAGAACAGGGGACTGTGCTAGTCCTGTCCCTCCATCAAGCAATTATGACAACCTGACAGCCTTTCCCAGTCCCATCATGGTTCTCTTCCACTTTCTTCATTACCTGACTCACAGTTTGGGGTCCCACTGTGGGGTACATATAGGTTAGAACAAGGGAAGTGCTGAACAAGTGCAGGACTTGGCTCAGCTGCCTGGCCAGGACCTCTTGCAATTGCTCCATCCCTTGTTCCATCTCTTGCATAACCTAAACTCAATGGATCTTCCCAAAGGGCAGCAGATCACAGCTCTGATCCGATCACCTCCTGGAAGGCTGCCAATGTTACTTTAGGTCCCCTCTGCATCCCTTTGGACATCCCACACTGCACCGGTGAGAGCCCTGCAGGCAGGGGATCAGCGCCTGGGCAGCAATCAGCAATGGGGACGGTCCTGCCTTTCCCAAGCAAGTCCAGTTGAATCTCACTAAAAGATTTATGAGTGGTTTTGTACTGATTTGAGCTGTTCAGGAGCACTCCCTGCAGACTCCAGCCGGGTTTCTGGGGGGGAATGTGCTCTTCTGAGATGTTTCCTATTTTTGTCGGCACGTTGAGCATAGCCCCTAAATTAAAATCTTCTATTTCAAGTCTATTTTGATCAACTCCACTTCCTTCAGTTTAAAAGATACAATAAGAATAGATGAGCTCTTACAAATTAAAAGCCTCTCTTGCTTAACAAATTGTATCTCTGCAATAATTAATTGTCTGGAGAGAGATTCCAGCCCTACGTTTTTGGCCTCGTTCCAGGCTGTGGAAGGGGAAAGAGAAAAAAACCATATATTTGGGAATTTGTTGCCTTGCCACGCCTGCTCTCACGCTTCCCATAGAAAGCAGGATGGGTCTGACCAGTCCCCATGGGGTGAGCACATCCTGGGCACAACAGTGTCTGCTCTCCTCCATCAGCACGGCTGTCACTAAGTGCCTGTCACAAGCCTCAACTTGTGGTTTGCAGGGGGGAGGCTTCAGGCTCATTTCACTGCCTGCTTTGGTTTTTTTCCATAGGTGATTATTAAGACAGCAGGTCTTCTGCTGTGAGCTACTACTGCTCTTCCCAAATTGATGGCTCCCAGAAGCTGATGGTATGTAGCAGTTGTATATATGGAAGATGTGAAAGCAATGCATGGATGCTGGAGTGGCTGCTGCAAGTGATGCCTCCTGCCAGCTGCACCAGGACTTTGGGACTTTGTCTAACCTAAACTTCCTTAAGAAATTCCTTCCAGTGCATGAATATCCTTATGATGAGTAAGTCTAAATTAATCTTAAGTTTTGCAGGCTAAGTCCTTAGCTGCTATTTCTCCTGCCATAGGGTAGGGAGCTTCTACCTTCCTTCCCTAAGGCAAAACTGCAAATACATGCAGGTTATGACATCTGCTCCTTCAAAACCTTTTCAGTCTTTTCCCACAGGACGCGTCCTCCAGGCATCTATTTATCTTGTGTGCTCCTCACCCTTGAAGCTTTTCAGCCAGAAAAGCCTCCATGAAGAGGAAGGTTGTAGTTGGCTTTGCTCCCCCTGGTAAATGCCCCAGGTCCTCCTACACACAGGAGACAAGGGGGAGGCTGATATCAGCCAGGACTGTAAGAAGTCCCACCTGCAGCAGAGGACACTCACACTGTGGGTCAGGACAGAAAGATCCTCTATTTCTTACCCCATTCCACGTACAGCTGCCAGGGAGCAGCATCCCACAGCCACAGCTCCCATTTTTACAGTTACCTGCAGTGGGACATGAGATGGAGATTGCAGCAGTCTGGCACAGAGGCACGGCAGGTTGGAGGCAGGGTGTCACAGTCTCTGTCCTGGCCTGGCTGAGCTTGCCCACACCACTGCAATGCTGCTCCCTCCCCAGGTGCCCTCACTGTCAGGGTCTGCTTGCAGGGACATGCTGGTGACGCGCATCCACACTGGTGCTCAGCTCTTCATCTTGTGCTGGAAGCAGCTCAGCACTGCACTGGCTTCAAAGAATCATAGAATGTTTGGGCTGGAAGGGACCTTAAATCTCATCCAGTTCCATGCCAGGGACACCTTCCAGTAGACCAGGCTGGTCAAATCACCGTCCAGCCTGGCCTTGAACACTACCAGTGATGGGGCAGCCACTTCATGGTTCCTCTGCAACTCTTGGTCTTTGCAGGGGCTCCCTATGCCCCATCTGCCTGCACTGGCAGATCAGGCAAGGACCCCAGCAGGTCCCAGTGCAGGGCCCGGGCAGTGTGTGAGCTGGCAGCAGCAGCCGGCAGCCTGCCTGGGCAATGTCCATGTCCGGTCCATGCTCTGAGCTGTGTGCTCCTTGCCAGCCCCATGGCGGTCCCGCTGCAGGGGAGCGTTTTGCTAATCCTTTCATTCCTGCCCCATGCCCAGCAGCACGGCCTCCTGCCAGCTTTGCAGGGAGATGCTTCAGAAGCACCTGCGGCTCAAGCAGGCAAACCTTCCTGTGACGCGACGAGGCAGGAGCTGGCTTCCAGCCCTGAGAAGTCCTAAACCACTGAAACAGCATCAGAGCAGGAGCTTATATATGCAGACCAGAATCCACTGGCCCCAGGCTAAAACCTGACAGCTCATTCCTGCAAGCACTGGCAGACCTTCCTGACACAGGGCCCAAAAATGCCAGGAGGGGTGTGAGCAGAACTGCATCCCAAAGCATCCCATACTCCCACTCTGCTCCTGGACTGAGTAACCCACGGCTCAGCCTCCTCCACACCCAGAAGGGGCAGCAGCTTTGCACAGCCCCAGATTAACCTGCTGCCACAAGACATCACCCAGGCCATGATCTCAGCAGCGTTTGGAAGAGGATTAAGTATTTATCTGGAAAACAAGGACATGTACAATTGCATTTGGCAGGATTAGTGCTAAAGCCCATAAAAGACCCACTCATCGAAGCCGTAACTGGTTGCTCCCTTCCTGGGGATGCCTCATGCACACTGGTGGGTACATGCTATGCCAAGGTTCCCACTGCCCTCTCAGCCTCATGGCCTGGGGGGAATGGCTCTCACCTCTTCCCACAGACCTCAGCCTTTCCTTTTTCTCTTTACAGTGCATCAGAGAGATGAAACCTCCTGTACTGGTGTTATACAAACTGCTCTCTCCCTATTCTAGGAGTCCCAATGAATTGAGGAACCTCCTTGGCCCTTGGACACACTAGAAAACATGTGAACCCCCAACTGCCTGAAGGAGCTCCATGCGAGTGTGACACCAGCCAGCACCCTCTAGTCCTTGTTAGAGCTTGGAACGCTTCGTATACCACAGATAGACTGACAACCTGGAAACAAACCTGTAACATCCTCCCTCTGCACTAGGAGAAGCTTAAGAAATACATGACAGACTGTGCCTATAGTCTAACACTGTATCACAGCAGATGGGGTCCTGCTAAGCCTCCTTGGGATCAGCACTGCAGCAAACAGAGAGCTGGGAAAGGCCCAAGCCTCCTTTTCTTCGCCAGTACGTGTCCCTGCCTTTGGAAAGAAACATTCCTGGAATAGCCAGGGTTTATGGCATGCCAAAAATACACACACAAGCAGGATGTTGCTCTGGACCTCAGCCACAGCACAGCAAGGGTCTCCCATCACTGTGGGCAGCTGCTTGGTCTGCAGGCAGGAGCAGTTCCTTGCACGGTGCCAGGCTCCCATGTTGGACTCACTGGAGCTGTTTTACATGTCCTGCCCTTGCAATATTTATTCCCCACAAGTATGCTCTGGCTTACACAGCCCCGACAGGGAATATCAGAGATCTCTGTCATAATTCACCATTTTGCCCAGGACAAGATTCCACTGGAAAGTATTTGTTTAAAAAAGAAGCAGCATGTTAACACATTGGGAAGGTTTCTTATTTTCACCATGCACATAATCCACTGGAAATCAAAGTCTTCAGGTGATTTGAGTAAGAAACTGGCCTCTCTCATCCAGCCAGGAAAGGCAGCAGTGTTTCCATGGCTTTTTAGGTTGGATTTTTCCAGAAGAAACTCAGCACAAGTCCCAAAACCCAACCCTGGATCTCCTGCCAGAGTTCACATAAATGTCTCTGAAACCCAATGGGACACCCTGCCAGCGCCGCTCAGCCTGCACTGCCCCAGGAGCAGCTCCGCACCCAGAGGCTGTGTGTTCCAGGTATTTTCTGCTCCTCTTCCCCTTCCTCCTTTGGCTTTTCCAAACCCAGCCCAGGCTGAAGAGAGCAGCACAGAGCTGCACTTCCGAGCCCTGCTCAGAGCTGAGCTGCCATATGTGATCTCCCAGGTTGGCTTCCACCTTCCGGGCATAACTTCACCATCTGAAGCTTTTCAGGAGCTCTCATGTTTGCCAAATCTCACATCCCTGTTCTAGGAGTCCCGGACTTTCCTTGTCTTCTCTTGTACTTCCCCACCTTCCAGCTTTGCTAAAACCTTCAATAATTGCTGCTTTACACACATAGGATATAGAAGACCTTTCCTTGCCATTCCCTGACTCATTACTCACTCCATGGCTCAGCACAGCCTGCCGGGGGAATTTCCCAGTTACAAGTGTCTCTGGTTGCTGCCCACTCCATGCAGCCCAGCGAGCCTGGCCAAGGTGGCCACACTGCCAGGGCACACACAGGCCTGATGGGTCTCAAGTGCCTCCTTCCTTTTTGGAGCTTGCCACCACTCACACTCTCCAGTAACAGCATACACAGGTGTTACATCTGCCACTTCCCAGGTTGCTCCTGCAGATGTGCAGAGCAGAGTGGTCTGTGCCAGCAGGAATACCCTTGCACAGCTCCTTTTGGTTCTAGGTCCAGCTGCTTCCCTGCCCCTCACTGTGTGATCTATGCAGGCTGTCCTTCTCACACCGCCAGTGCTACGTTCTCCAGTTAACTCAGATCTAGCACACCAGGCCATACAGCCCCTCAGAAGCTCCATAGCCATCCAGCCATTGCACAAGGTCAGAGCCCAAGGACCTCCTGTGCTCAGGAGTTTCCAGAAGTGTTGGGCTCCCCCATGACCCAGACACCCCTGCATGCCTGAGGCTGCTATGCCACTGCACCCCCAGCACCCTGCATGCAGCACCCTTCTGCAGAGCTGGGACCAAGGCATCCAGCCTGGGGACAGGCAATGGCACCCTGGCCCCAGCACCAGCCACCAGCCCCATCTCCAGCAGCTGGGACCTTTCAGTGGGAGGGATTAGGGCAAGGAGGCTGGAGAGGATCCTGCCCCGATAACCAGAGACCTTTACTCGTACATGGCACCTTCCATCCTGACACTTCCAAATGTAAGATCGCTCCTAGAGCACAGCCAAGCAAGGGGGTCTGGAATAAATCAGCACCCCAGCAACTTGAGCTGACGCAGACATTCCTGAGCAGATTTCAGTCTTGTTTTGCAGGAGGGATCCCTCTGCGGCCACACACTGCACACACCAGCCACTTGAGAAGCTCCCAGCAGCCAGTCCCCAGCTCTGGTACCCAGACACATCACAGGCTGCTGATCAAGGGGAAAACTCTCCAGCTCCAGCACATCATAAGCTTATTAAAGATAGATCCGTGCTTTGGTCTGCAGAGATAAACACATCAAAGGCATTTTGGCCTGTATGCCAGTGCCACCAGTATCCTCGTTTGGAAGAGATGGAGGCTGGGTTGTGCTTTCCATTCTCAGCATAGGGCACTGGGGGAGCTCAGCCCAGTGAGTGGGGCAGGAGCAGGATCTATCTCCTTCCAGCTTGAGGAGCCCAGGGCCGCATCCAGGCTGTAATAGTTCAGTCCCTGGCTATTTGCTCTGAGGACTCAGAAGTGGCTGGTGGGGACTGAAGCACCTCTCTCACAGAGCACCACTGCCAGCGCTGTTGTCCCCAGGCCATGCAGAGCCAGAGGGGTGGCCAAGCTTCGCTGGAGTTCTGCTGGCAACCTGGGACCTGCTCAGCTTGAGGCAGAGAGCTAAAAGGGAAAGCAGGTCCTCACACAGCTGGCCCAGCAGCTGATACTCACACAGTGCTTTGAAACCTACAGATGAAAGATTTGAGAGACATGAAAGGCTGTCACTGCCTGTTTGTCATTTGGTTTCTTCCCTCCCTGCCATCACACACGTTCAAGGGACAGTTTTCAGTAAAGGCAAATGCAGCCTTGTGGGAAAGATGCCCAGCCTGGAGCATCCCTGCCACTGATCCACCACGAGCTTCTCTCCACCGTGGCACAGAACCCCTAGCAGGTTGGCATGGGCTCCTCCTGCCACCTTGAGTTGCACAAGAAGCAAATTTACACCCCAGCATTGGCTGGGCTCCAGTTTCTTCCTGCTCTGCAGTTACAACCCCTTTTTCTTTATCTCTCCCCAATGCAATGCAAGAGCCTCAATCCCCCCTGTGGTCTCTCAGCCATCTCCAAAGGTTAGCTTTCTTGCTCTCAGGGTGCTCACACCAAACGCAAAGTCAGGTTTGCATTAGGAGCAAACGATGGCATCAGGCCTCCTGGCAGCAGGGAGGTTTGTACCTGCAGCATAGAGCCACTCGGGAGGGAGGCTTTGCACATGGCAAAAGGGCCCTGAGACCTTAATGTTAGCAAGGAAGGTAACAGGCATCACCCAGGGAAGCAGCAGTGGGAGGCAGCAGGCATCCCCCCCTGCTCTGTGTGCCTGGCCCAGCGCAGTGGAGTCCAACACACCGCGTGCCCCGAGCACGGCTCACTTTCAGCATTTCAAATTTGCCGGATGATAACCTCAGTGTCTGAGTTCACAGCTCTGATCCCACCCACTTGTGGTCTGACTCATGTTGCAGTCACCGCGCTGCCTGGATATTGGTGCGAGGAGGGAGGGAGGAGAGGAGAGGGAAGGAGGCAGCATCCCGCAGCACACGCTTCTGCCTTCACAAACTGAGCCACACGCGCCAAGGGAAAGTTGGAGGCAGCGCAGCCACCGAGGGCTTCCACCGGCTCAGGGCGGTGGGAAAGCAGCATCTCCCCCAGGTAAAGCTTTTGCCTTACTTTTCACTTGGTTGTTACTCTTGTGAATCACTTTCTAGGTGAGATCTCAGAGGGGTTGGTGGGTCCTCGCTGTGGTTGGGGTGTGCAATGGGATAGCCAGGTCAGAGCAAGAGGGTGTTGCTCTTTGGACCCTTGTGCTATCATCATCCTGCTGTGACTGGAGCAGAGGCCAGTTTGGGGACTTTGGCTGCTGTTGCTGCTGGGACCTCTGGAGCAGAGAACACCAGGGTCAGAGGGAGGACATGGGTGGAGTGTGCCTAGGCCCTGCCCTGTCTAAGCATCCATCCGTGTGCAGCATCCCTGCCCAAGCAACCTCCCCACAAGGGTTACTGCTAAGACAACTTCTTGCACTGGGCTGCTCGAGCGCTTTCTCTGAGCACCCCAGGCCCTCCATCCAGCCCTACACACCCTGGCAGTTGGTGGGAATCTGCTGGAGCAGGGGTTGCCCTGTCCATGAGTAAGGCTGGCTCTGTGCAACAGGATAACCCTGGGGTAGGGTACCCACAAGCTGGGCTGTAACACGGGCACAGCAGGGTGGAGAGTCCCTAGGGGTGTGCAGTGCTCACCATCCCCTGGCCAGAATAAGCTTCAGCAGAGGCTGAACCCTGGGACTTCTGCTGGGAACTTGTGCAGCTCCAAGCACGCCCGTGAGCCCAGCACCTCTATTTTCAGTTTTTATCTTTTCCAGGCACCCTCTGAGTGCCCGGGAAAGATAAAGTGCTCTCTGCAGATCAGACTCCCAAAATGCTGACTGCTCTGCTGGTTTCTATGTACCCCTTCAGGTTTTCTGCTTTTAGGGGCCCCAAACTCCCTCTTACCCTCTGTCCTGGGGAGCCCTTTTTCTCCTGGGGAGAACGATGGAGGGCTGGTGGCTGTGTTGGGAATTGTGTCCTGCCTTCCCCAGCCCCTCTGCTCATGCCAGAGTCAATAATTGGTGCTGTGTATCAGTCAGGGTTCAGGACGAGACGGGACAGGCAGAGCACCAGGTTCCAGTGGAGACGAAGGAACAGGGAGAAAAGTGCAGATGCAGCCAGGCAGGACCCCGCTGTCTCCCCACAGTCCCAGAAGTGCAGAAAGGTTGCAAAAGGGATCTGCAAATATGAGACTGCAACTGTCTGTATGTACCTGTATGATCACAGGGTAAACTCTGTCTACAGATATGAATGAGGGCACAGGGCACCTTGAATGTGTGAGCATCCAGGACCAGCATATCCAACAGCCCTGCCCCAGGGAGTGGAGGGGAGATGAGCGGTTGCAAGGAAGATATGGAAACAAGGGAGCAAGAGCATTCAGCAAGCGCAGGGACAGAGCCATGCTGAGGGATGCTATGGGGTGCAGCACCACATGGGATTGTGGGGAGGAGCACAGCCCCTCCAGAAAGGCTGCTCATAAGTAGAAACAACCCCACAACCTCACCAAAGCCCTCCACAGACCGCAGAGCAAGCTAGTTACCACACCACTCTCACGTTTGTCCCCTCTCACATTGCCTTCAAGCCCCAACTCTGGCAAATTCAGTCTTGTCCCAGAGGATCAAGACTGCCCTTTGCCAGGGTCCCTGCAGCTCCCAGCCCTGCCCGCTCCCCACCATCGAACCCCAAACATCCTCTTTCAGACCAGTAGAAATCCCCACCCTCCTGCCCATCTCAGCCTTGGCTGAAGCACATCTCGCAGCTTGCCCAGACGTTTAATCTCAGGAAGCACTTGGATATAATTTTAGAAAGGGCCATGATGCTCTGCTGCGAGTTCTGCAGGGCCAGGGAACGTGCTTCACTCCTAAGTGACTTCTGCGAGCTCTTTGCTTGGAAAGAAGCTAAAGCAGAAGGCAAAGAAACATTTCAGGTCTGCCTAAGAGCAGAACCATCCCGGACTTGGCTTCATGTGGAGCCTCTCCTGAACCCACAACCATTGCTCTTGGTGTCCTTTTGGGAAGCAGGAAATGCTTTCCAAAGACAGGCTGGCACGTTCAGACACTCTCCGAGTGCTCCTTTCTGCCTATGTACCGTGCTGATGTACCTAGGCTTTTAACAGATTTTAAACAAACCTATTTATTATAGAACCAGAACTAGAAGCACATGAATGGAGAGCAGCACATGTATTACCTGCACTGCCAGAGCGATTGCTGCATCCCATTAGTCTTGCAAAAATGCACAAAGAGCTGAAATAAACAATGCTGAAGGAAAGGATGCTGAAAGATGAGGAGGAGGACTAAAAGGCTAAAATGCAACAGAAACATCCCATGGATAAATCACAGCCCCCTCCCCAGAGGAGATAATTGCCATTTCAAAAGGGAACACGGTAGATCAAATGTAACATGGGCTGCAACAGAGCAGAAAATATCTATTCAGGCAGGAGAAGGCAGGAATTACTATGAGAGTTATAAGGAGGCTAATGGGGAGACAATAGTACATTAAAATGGGAAGACCATTAATGCTCTGAAGAAAGCTATTAACAGAGTTCTTTAAAAATCAGCCTAGAGATAAATTTTATTTAATGGTTTTCATTGGTGATCTTGGCTCAGAAAATGGGAGTTTCTCTAAGAAAATGCATTGGTGAGAAACTTGGGAGAAGTTTTGAACTGAGCAAAGGGCTAAGTACTATAGGAGAAGAACCAGAGGATCCAAACAGCGAGAGAAACACAACGGACTGGCACAAATTCACATGCTTAGGGACTAACAGCAAAAATTGCTATTCTAAGCAGCTGAAGACACCATAGGAAAAAATATCTGGCTTTTAGGGGACCCCAGGATAACTGCAACAAAACAAATGCAACCTGACAAGTCCTCACAGCAGAGACAGCATCCATCAGAGCACCAGCACCACTGGAAAAAGCACTAGAAGATAACCCAGAAGCGATGCCCTACTCTGGTCCCCCAGTGTCAGGAGGGTGATTCTGAACCATGAACAGATCCAGCCTGTGATAATGAGGATAATCAGGTAAATGTAAAGGCTGCCTGGTGAGACAGGGCTGGAAGGATATCACTATTCAGGCTATTGCTAGAAATCCTGCCATGGGAAACAGCTGCTCTGCTCATACATCAAGGAGGAAATGAACTTGATCTGCCAAAACGCAACAGGAACAGAGGACACAGGACCTGGTATTAAAGGTGGTGACCTGAGCAGAAAACCAGGGGCAGATGTGGAGTCCGAGAGGGCTGATGCTCCAGGAGAGAGCCTCAAGCTAAGTGCATTGCTGCAGGGACTGTGCTCTGATGTCAGTGGGCTGAGCCACAGCCCCTGTCTACATCAGCCCTCCAGCCTACAAAGCCATGTCCAAAGGCTGTGATCACTCGGGAATGTTTCCATGAGATAATTTGCCCAAGAGATACAGGAAAGTGTCTCATACCAAGGCCACAGTTTGGGTTGCAACATCCCACATCCAAGCTGGCTGGTCCTGCCCTGTCCCACGGAGGAGCAAAGTCCCAAGGGTTTGCAGGCAGCCGAGCCCTGAAGCCCACATGTGCGTCTTGACAGCCAGTCCTCTGCAGGGATGGGGACACCTCTGTCCCCTTAATTTAGGAATCACTGCTCCTTCCTTCCACAGCTCAGCCCAGTGGCTCTATATCTCACTCAGGAATGCTTTCTACTCCCTGCCCTGAATGGAAGAAGAAGTGCCCATTCCTTGCCCTGAGCTAATTAGAAAAAGCAGTAAGAAAACTATTTCCAGACAGGTGTGTGGCACAGGGCTGCCCCATGGTGCTGCCTGCACCATGGCAGTGCCAAGTGTGCCGATGCATTCAGAGCTGGGACCCACCAGCAGAGCCTGGGCTGAGCCCTGGCATGTGAACTGCAAGAGCCCATGTGAGCTGTGAGAGCTGGTGGCAGGAGCAGGTTGGTGATGTGTGGTGAAGCAGCCACGTAGGAGGCTGTGATCCACCCACAGCATTTTCTAAGTGTGCTACTCCCCCTATAATTTATCCTGCCATTTCCACATGTTGGGAGCAGCAAAAAAGCATCCCTTTCACTTGGAAATACCGTTCTCCGAGAACAACCTGTTCTCAGCGCTGCAGTCAGTGGGCAGGCAGCACTCAGCTTGTTCCACACTGCTTTTGTGCAACGAACAAAGAGCTTTCCATGGCAAGAGCCTGCGCTGCAGCAGGAGGTGAGGAACCGCTCCGCATGCTGCCGCCGCAGCTGAAAGTATCACAGCCCTCTCCCAACAGCCTTTATCCCAGCACCCAAATTCAGAGGACCCCCTGTCTGGCAATGAATTTGCTCTGCTCAGCAGAACACTTCCAATGGGCCAATTCATCAGTTGTCATTCACTTTCAGCTCCTTTAGGATCAGCAGGGCTGCAGGTATCATCTTTAATCTCACAGGTCCCCATCTCTCCACCACATGGCTCCCAGCAGTTGGTGGTTATTTACTCATGGAGTCTCCCTGGTATACCCCCTCCCTTGGCCCCCATGCCTTTAACCTTGAATCAAAGACATAAATCACCTGAAGAGTATTTCAGCCTGTTCCACATCCTTATCTTGTTCTTGCAAGGTGAGTTTGACTTTAAAATCTTACCCTGTTCTCTGCCAAAACTGGACCTATTCCTTCTTCTGTTTGCTCCACCACTGTAGCTTCTTGCCCCTTGTAGGGAATCAGTTCCACCTTCCTGCACAAGCCTGTGCACCACCAGGGAGGGATTCACCTCTGCTCCATGAGCTATGGGAGCCTGGGGAGCTGGGTCCTGCATCACTCATGAGGACCGGTACATCTCTCCCCAGTCAGCACAGCAGGGAGAATGAGGAAGACCCATCCCCTTGACTAGGAGATCACAGCTGCAGCACAGGCAGCTCCCTGGGGGTCCCAGCACAAGCAGTTGGACTCCTCAGCCTGCTCCCATCCCCTATCCCTCTTGTCCCTTCAGCTGCAGGGAACAGGACCTATGAAGCTGTTGGAGCCCTTTCCAGCCACCTCCTTCCCAGGACATTGCATCACTGACAAATAGGTTCGTTTTACCTCCAGGGACCTGAGGGTAGTGAGGATAGTGAGGATTTCCTCTCTGTGCTGCAGGAGCCAGCACAGTCGCTGATGGTAGGGACCAGCACAAGGCATGGACTGCTGCACAGTACAGATACAAAAGCAGTTTAGCAAGGCTTACAGCCATACTTCAGGAATTACACAGTTGTGACTAATTTTGCTAGATTGCATAACAAAAGCACACTGCTTTCTCAGGAAAACTCTCTTCTCATCCTCCCAGTCCTCATTTTTATCATAAACTCGTAGAATCTTGGTGCCTCTAGAATCCCTGCCCTTCCCTCAGCATCCCTACTTCATGTGGGCAGCCCTAGGACTGGGAGGATGCTGCTACAGAGACATGAGTTCCTGGATGCCAAAGGACTTTCCAATTCAGGTTTAAGCAGGCTGAAGCATCCAAGGGAGGTGCAGACATCCCATTTCTAGAGGGGTTTGAGGGAGAGCTCAAATAACCTTCACCCACTGCAGCTCTGTGTTGGTGCTTTCTTTGCAGGTTGTCCTCAGGAGGTGCCAAAGCTCTGTCCCTGCTGAAGCACAGCAGACCACTGTCACCAGCCAAACATGCAGAGCACGTGAGACCCCTTGGCTGCTCAGAGGAAAGGAGAAGGCAGCAGAGGAAAAGGGAGCAGTTGAGACCCACCAGCAGCTGCCAAGGGGGATTGGCTCCAGCACTGACCTCGCAGAAGGGGCCAACAAGCACAAGCAAGTCACAGGGCCACATCTTTCCCTGGCTCATGTCATTCCTAGCATACAAGGAGCAACACTGAATGTGTGAAGTGACTCTGCAAAGGTCACTGTAGGCCCAAGTTCACTTTGGAAAGGGCTCTAGAGCTGCCTCATAGAGGGTCACACCAAGAAGCTTTGGAGCCAGTGAGAGCAGGACTGCTCCATCCATGCAACTGCACTATGGATCCTTGTTACAACCATACAGGCTCTCAAAAAAGGATGGACTTCCCCCTGCAGCTGCTGGTTGGGTCCTGCCTCACCATCCTCATCGTGGTCACCCTCTGCGGTAACATCATCGTCTGCCTGGCCGTCACCATGGACCGCCGGCTCCGCAGCCTGACAAACTGTATCATCGTCTCCTTGGCCATCACTGACCTGCTGCTGGGCCTCCTGGTGCTGCCATTCTCTGCCTTTTATGAACTCGCCAAAGACTGGCCCTTCGGCAGCACCTTGTGCAATATCTACATCAGCCTGGACGTCATGCTGTGCACGGCTTCCATCCTCAACCTCTTCATGATCAGCCTGGACCGCTACTTTGCCGTCACCACCCCACTCCGCTACAGCCAGCTTGTCACTCCCTTCCGGGTGGCTGTGGGCTTGGCTGTTATTTGGATCGTTTCACTGATGGTTTCCTTCCTACCCATTCACCTGGGCTGGAACACCAATGGCACAGCAGTCCAAAACACAGTCCCCAACTGCAACAGGGAGTGCATACTGGAGGTGAACCCTGTGTATGGGCTAGTGGATGCGTTGCTCACCTTCTATATCCCTCTGGTCATTATGTGCATTACCTACTACCAGATATTCAAGATAGCAAGGGAGCAAGCCAAGAGGATAAACCACACATGGTGCTGCAGCAGCAACACCCACATGCCGCCCATGGTGAGGGAGCACAAAGCCACCGTGACACTAGCAGTGGTGATGGGAGCATTCATCGTGTGTTGGTTCCCCTATTTCACAGTGTTCACATATCGGGGAATGTGGGGGGACAGCAGGGTGAAAGGCACACCAATGTCCATTGTCCTCTGGCTGGGCTACGCCAACTCAGCCCTGAACCCCATCCTCTACGGGACACTCAGCAGGGATTTCCGGGTGGCTTACCAGCACTTGCTGCACTGCTGGAGGACTGGAGGCCCCAGGAGCTCCGGCCTGCATGCCCCCCAGAAGGCCCATTCCAGGGGCAGGAACTGCAGGCAGAGCCAGGGCAGCCAGGAGGGTAAACCCCTGAAACTGGAGATGAGGAACGGGAAGGGGATCTTGCTGACCGATGGAGCCCTCAAGAGGTAAGAGCCTTCTCACATGTGGGGGTTTGATGGTAGGTCCATTCCCACAGAGGAAGGCAGAGGTGGAGACCCCACGTTGTCCATAAACTTTTAAGCAACAAGCTGATGCCCCAGCAGGAAAACCCTTGCTCAGGCAACTCTTGCTCCTTGCAGTCACTCAGAAATTCATCTGAGCATTATCATTCAGCACATCCCTCCATGCTGGCAGCACAGCTCCAGCTACTCCAGCTTCACATGTGGCTGGCTACTCCTGCAATCTTCACCCATTCACAAGGAACACAAAACGTCCCTGGCTTTGTTGGGTAACGGGGACAGTTTTGCCATCAGAATTAGCTGTACAGAATGGGGACAGCCATTAGCTGCATCTGCTCCCAAAAACTGGACATGTCCCACTCTCTGCTGGTAGGCAGCCAGCAAAGCCTGGGCACACAGCAGAGCATGTGAAAGGTGACCAACCACCTGTCACAGGGGACCAACAGGGTGTTAGCCATAGGGCATAGTCAGGCTGCAAGTCCCTGCAGGAGCCAAGATCTGGGTCTTCAGCTCCTTGCTGAGCAGCTCAGCAGTTCCCTTCCCAGCCGAGCCACACACCCTTAGCATTTCGGCTGCCATGTTGCATCAGCAGCAAATTCAGCCAACAGCAAGTTCCATTCCCTTCTCTGGAAAGGTGCAGAAACAGCCAAAATTAGGTTGGCTCTTTAGTTCTAAGAAATTAGTTCTAAGAAATACAAATACCCGTGTAAAGTTAGAGCCAGAAATTCTCTCAGCATCATCCCAAGCATGTCACAGGGGTCAGGATCCACAAGGCGGGTAAGCTCTGTGCCAGGCGGTGGCACCATTCCCCTCCATGGGCACCTATGTCCCCATGGGGCTGAGCCACCCGCACACCACCTTGCTCAGGAGCATTCACCCATCTGAGCATAAGGAGCACAGAGGAGCCTGCCATCTGCCACAGTGCAAACTGCTGCTCCCGAGACTTTAATCGAACTCCGAGGCAGTGCCTGATAAACAGCCCTGAAACTTTCCAACCATAGATAAGGAGCCCTTTGACTCCATGTTCCCCATATATCAACAAAGGAGCCGTGCTGGTGCTCTCCTGCAGCACACATTCTTGATCCTGTCCCAGTAACAGTCTCAAGCCACCAAAAAGAGAACATAAGGAGGTGAACCAAAGGGCAAATCCATCCAAAAGGCTCAGCCAGCATCATGCCTCTCCTGGGGCTCAGATGTGACTTTACCCAGGGCAGACGTGCAGCTTGAGACAGGGGAGTCTGCCCCAGGAGACACAGAGGGATGGATGAGTGTGAACAAATACAATAACACAGCTCCTGCGGCTGCCTTTTCAGTTTCTGAGAAACTACTGAAGGGTGCAAAGGTTTAGCATTTGGTAAACCTGGCAGCAGGCTGTGTATAAAACACATGGAGAGCATGTGCCTGCTGTGGCAGAGATACTTCTGCAAACAGAGACAAAGGAGGAGCTGTGCTGTCTACTCACACAGAAGTGCAGCTCCTGGGCAAACCAGGAGCTCACACATTGCGGCTCTCCAGCCAGCTGGGGAGAGCTGCAAAGGGGAATGGGGCAGTGGAACTTCCCTACACAGCCGAGAGGGACAAGAGAAGAGAAACATCAGTGACTTCTCAAAGAGCTGCCTTATCACAAAGGGAGAATATGAGACAGATGGAAAGAAAAGGGGAAGAAAAATGGGTTTCCTCTTCCCCAGGCAGAGGTCAGGGCCACTTCCTCCAGGCTTTCCCAGTTAGACAAGGTCCCTGGCTTCCTAGAACCCTGGTTCCCCACAGGGCCTGATCCTGCTACAAGACTTGTATTCAAAACCCATGCTGAGGTCAGCAGCAGGCAGGGGACCTCCGTCCCCAAGCTCTGAGCATGGGGGTGCCTGGTGCCAGCAGAGCAAAACCCCCAGGGCAGAGCCCTAGCGCATGGCTCCAGCCTGTCCTCACCCTGCAAGTGAAGCTCCCCCCCACTGCTCAACTCAGCCTCCGTGAGCCTCTCAGCTGGATTTGCTCCCAGGGGTGCAGGAGGCTGGAGGGATGATGGTGAGTGGCAGCCGGAACCACAATGGTGCAGATACCTGAGAGATAGGGACCACGGGGAAGCAAGAGAGGAAGACTCAAGCACGGGGATGTTTTTGACTGTTTTAAATCCAGAGATCTCCTTCCTGTCCCCAGCACCGCTGCTGTGGTTTCTGCTCGCAATCAGATAAGAGTTGCTTGAGCACTGAATGATCAGTTACTGCTTTTAATTTCTCTACTTCTCTTCTTAACCTGCTCACTTGTGCAGAAGTGATGCACCAAGGATCACATGGGGCCCCTTCCAACCCTTTTTTCCATAGTCATATATACAAACATCTGCTCTTGGCAGATGCTCTGGATCAATTAATACCACAGAAGACAGGTGGGCACAGGATTCACCTGTACACCAAAAGCCTGGCAGCCAGTTTCATCCCAAGCACAAAACAAGCTGGTTCCTCACCCCCCTTTCCTTCTGCAGTCTTCCCAGTCACCTGGTCTGGATGTGTTAACAGAAAAAGATGAAAATGAATCACTTCACAAACTCATAACCCCCCAAATAAGAAGGGCCAGAGTTAAAAAGAGCAATGCTCAGAGCAGCTCCTCAGGGTCATTCAGGGGAAAGCACAACCTGCAGTATTTGAACCATTGCCCATAATAACAATGTTCTTTCCTGTTATGAGGCATAGAGAAAAGACCAGCAATCAGGAGTGGGAATACTGAAGAACTGCAGCCAGTCTTAGGGGCATCAGGAGCAGGAACAGAGTGAGAGTCATCACTGCTTTGGAAATCAAAAGGCCACAGGAGCACCACAGCCATTAAGAGGCTGGAGGCATTTCCATGGGTGAGAACCAAGCAGGGATGCAAGAGAAGACAGCTGCTCCTATCTCCCCGTCAGGCACTAAAAAAGCAAGGCAATTCACTTTACACAAAACCAGTAAAGGAAAGCACTTCTTGTACGCACAACATCTGATGGAGCTCAGGAACCTGCTTCACTGCAGTGGGACCAGACTCTGAGGAGGATGCTGAGCACTGGGCAGGACTGCAGGTTGTGAGACCAGTCCCTGAGGTCCAGAGAGATTAAAAGCCTGGAGGAAGGAGCATGCAGCACAAACAGGGAGGTATCGGGCAGAAAACACCAGAGCTGAGCAAGTGGCTCTGGATCACCCTCTTGCACATATCAACTGTGCTCAGGGGCAGGACGGTGCCCACAGTGAGAGACGGCAGTTTCCACAGGGAAGGACCAGTGTCCCAGTTACAGCGTGCCTGCCCCAGCCTGCCTGCTGGCCTCAGGCGGGTCAGACACCAGGCAGGCAGTACCTGGTGCTCCACAGAGCAAAGCCAGGCTCGACCGGGCTGGCACTGACCAACTGATCTCTTCTTTTTCTCTCTTTTCTTTCTGTTCCCATGTGCAATTTAACCCTTTCCAGTGCCAAAGCTTTCCCGTGAGCCTTAGCCAGCCCCTGCCCTGGGACCCACATCTCCCAGCCTTCAACTCCTGGCTGCCCTCTTCCAAAGTCCCATGAAGTTGGAAGGACAACACTCAGTTTTCCTCAGGGAGCAGCTCGACAGCAGAGGCAAGAGCTCCAGGGTGAGTATGGGGCCAGGGTCACTTCATGCAAAGAAGGGGAAGGGGCAGCTCTCTCTGCTGTGGCACCCACTGCATTTTCCCTGATCCAGCCATCCCCCTGCAACGGTACTTGATGCAGAGGGTGATACCATCAGAGGTGCATCCTCACTCCTCATTCCAGCACCATTTGCTCTCCAAACCCAGCCGCAAGCCACAGTAGGTGCACAGGGCTGTGGAGGTGTGGGCTTACACAGCCATCCTGCAATGCCCCAGTAGATGCCTGCATCCTGCCTGTTCCCCCACACACTGCAGAGGCAGCTGTGTTCAGACCATGGATTTCCAGCACACTTCATTTTCATGCAAGCCTACATCGGATCCACATAAATTGCAGCAGCTTTCACAGGGACGCTGGCAGGGCTCCCACAGTGAGGGGCTGATGCTGCTGCTCTCTCCCAGCGGTGCTGGGCTGGAGGACATGGCTGCTATGCATGGAGATGCCTCTCAGCTCCAGAGAGCCACTTAGTGCAGCTCTTCTCAGGAAGAGCCAGGCAAGGTCACACTGACCTTCACATCCTCTCACTCCAGTGCTGCATGCTGATAACCTGGGCTCTCCTGTATTGACTGTGCCTTGGAGGGGGAAAATATAGCCAGTCACGTGCTGGAAGCTAAGTACACTTGTCCTTGCTGCACACTGAGCACTTCTGACCTTATCCAAGGTCATGGTGATGGTGAGAGCTGGTGCTGCCTGTCTGCACTTGTAGATGGGGCTGCAGCAGGAGAGCACAGGGTCCCCTGCCCCGGGGCACAGCATTAGCCTGCACCTCTCAGAGGGTCTCCCCATGAATCACCCTGGAAATGTCATCGCCCATCAATAGGAGAACTAGGGGCTTAGAGAGCAAGGAGCAGGGCAGTGAGGTCTCCCTGGCCCCATTAGGCCCTGATGGGCTGCAAGTCCAACAGTGCCACATACCAAGGCACAAGCATCACTCAGCAGTGCAGTGGCTGCTCCCCAGGGTGGCATCAAGAAGGAGCAGTGTGAAACCACAAGCCTGGAGGGCACAACAGCTCATAGAGAACCTGCCAGGCGGCAGACACGGTGCTCACCCCCCCAGCAGCATATACACAAGGCAGAGTCATCTCTATTTGCTGTCATTTCCCAACAGCAGGGGCGGAGGGGATGCCAATTCCAGCTCTTCTGCTTCATGCTTTCCCTCTCTGTGCCGCACATATGTTCCGAAACACATTTAGTTTCCGCGAGGCAAAGGCAAAATACCAGCCATCCCCTGAGAGGCTGCTAATCTAATCAGCAGAGTAAAGCAAAGGCGGTCTGGGGGGGAGGCTTGCAGGAGATCTGAGGTCCCGGTGTGACCACAGATTTCCTCTCTGCACCAGGGGGGTGGGGACAGGAAATGTCACCTTGCACAGGGCACCAGCCCGAAAAGGTCCCCAACCCACCTACAGGGGCAGGGAGAGGGGCCATGAGGAAAGGAGCACCCAGGAGCACAGCACCACCAACCCCAGGACATCTACTTTTGTCAAGCTATTTGCAAAGGGAAAAACCCACCACTGCTGGGTGGCCCAAGCAGATGACAAAGAAAGCCACAAAGCAAAGTGGTGTTACTCAGAGGGATGCCATTCAGTGGGTTCCAGAGTGACATGAGCCTGCTGAGCACTGCCCAAATGTCAGCACTTAGCATATAACTGTGCTCAGAGAACATCCTCACAGCATCGCACCACAGTCCCTCCCAGGCACAGAGAGTTCTTAATGCAGCATCCTTTATGGCGGGGAGCAGAAAAGAGGAGAGCAGAGAGAAGGACCCACCTGCACCCTGCAAAGCTATTGAATGCCCTTTCTGTTCCCTTGCAGAATCCCTGCTCTGGCAAACAACATTTGCCCCTTCCCCAAACACTGCTGAAGAGCCTTCACCTGCCCAAGGGGTTGTGTTTGAAGAGCCCTTGGAGGAGCTGCAGGAGAGCCTCTCTCCTGCCCCAATGTCAAGCCCCATGCCAGCAGACAGTGGTGCCCAAGGAACTGGGTCAGCAGTCAACACATATCCCCAGCAGGACTGGGCTGGGGGTGCCCTCCACAGACCTCCAGGGCAGTGGGTCAGGCTGAGAGGGCACAGGAATGGGAAAGGGGCTGTGGTCTGTGATCAAGGTCTTGGTGTCAGAGACACCAACCTAGGACGGAGAAGGGAAGCACAGACACTGCTTTCCCTGGTACTTTGTGCAAGGGACATACCTATCCCTCAGAGGGGACAGAGGTCCTGGCAGAAGCAGGGGTGATGTAGCAGGAGGGCTAGGCATGGTGAATGTCAGCAGCTGTGAGTGCTGAATGTCCTGCAGCATCCGTACTTGGGTAAGACTGCCTCCCACACTGGGGAGGTTTTGACATGATTGGTGCTATTCCTGCTCTCTGTAACTGCTTTACACCCCTGGTCTAGCCCCACTGCAAGAAGAGTAGCCCTGGAGGCTGCTGGGAGACATTAAGCAGCCAGGGATCATCCCTGGGCTCTAGCTTCCCCAGCAGGATCCAAACCAGGATGTTTCTGCACCAAGCCTGTGCAGAAGTAAGCAATGTTATAAAAGTCTATTTAACACAGAGAGAAAATGAGATAATTGATTTCTTTGGGCATGTTTTGTCCTGGGAAGATTTTGCCCACCTCTACCCCACTGTGCCACCTCCATTCCTCTGCTGAGGCAGAGCCTGGACACGCACAGCACAAGCTCCCAGGACACAGGTTGTAGCTGCCCCAAGAAGGGCTGGCACACACACACACACAGCATCTTGCCCTGTAGGACCAGTGAGAACACCCCACACACACACCCATATACACACAAACCGCAGTCCCTGAGCTTGTAGGAAGAAGGAGGCAGCGAGGACTGGGTAGGACTTGAACGAACAACGACCCATTGCTGTGCTGCAAGAGCTTTCCTCCCGGAGCTGACCTCCATCACCCCCAGGCACAGCGTGCTCGCTCCGCACCACACGGCATCCTCAGAGCTCAGCGGGGGACAGGCAGAGCCCTGTTTGCAGGATGCCCCCGGGAAGAGAGGATGCTGAGGCGGGGGTGGGGTGCGGGAAGGGGCTCCGTGCACGGCGCCAGGCAGGAACGGTCCCCGCTCCCGGACTGTCCGGACTCGGAGCCCCCCGCACCTCTCGGAGCGGCGCTGCCAGGGCCCGG
>JANHGB010040743.1:0-10495 GCA_026283785.1 Coracopsis vasa | reverse complement strand
CATAAATGATGCGTCTGGGGTGGGGGGGGAGGGGGGAGCCCGGCATGAAGGGGTAAGGGTGTAAAGGAGAGAACGGGGAAAAGTGGAAGCAGAGGAGAGCATGGCAGTCCTTGCACCAGGGTGCTGACCGTGGCGTAGGCACAAGGATTAACGTACTAGCGAGGTGTTGCTTCAGAGCCTGTTTGAGTCGACTAGCCAAAACAGCCATAAATGAACTTCATACAGCATGTACACTAGCTGCAGCAGGGGATCTGCAATTAGGCTTTCAATGGATATTAATTGGAAAGGAGGGCAGGGGGATATACAGATGCCGGAGAAAAATAGAAAAATGTTAGTATCAGAGCTAAAGCTGAACTGCAGAGATGTTCTGATGGGGGGAGAATGGAAGAGAAAGAAGAAAGCATTGAGTGAGCCCTTCACAATACGGGGTTTGTTTGGAAAGATGTGAGTCCATCATACAGCGGCTCTCACTGACATTATGAGCAAAATGAAATGCTCTTCCCCATTCTCCCTCTATTCCTCAGAAGATTGAGTGTTTGTGGTCCTGAAAGGTCTCAAATGAAATTTGTCTCCCCACTCCCATGCTGTTTGCAGTAGACAATACTTTACAGTGTTCCTTACACCTACTTTATTTGTTGTTAGTGTTCATCCTTGTTCCAAGAACCTGATACAGATCATTATTTCACAGTCTTCCTAAACCAATGTAAAGCGCTCTCCAAAAAGGAGAGATTTATTTTCCTCCTGCCGTTTATAACCAACCCTCAGGCCCTCCCAAATACTGGCCCAAATGTAGATGAGGCCACACGCATTAGCCCAGAGGATGATCGCAGCTAAAGCTAGCTTCATCGCTTTTTGCTTTTGATCTCTTCCCAGTGCTGGTTCACCACACAGCCATGTCAGCACAGTGCATCTCTGTTAATATTTTAGTTTGGGTTAGGAGTGCCTTTTTGAACCAACTCTCTGGGTCATTCCAGCTCACCCTGCTGGGATTCACTTTGCAGAGGGATTTGAGAACAAATTAACTGAATTTATCTGGGGTGAAACAAAAGGAGAAGAAGGGAGCACACCTAAAGCCTCCCACATTAGGTCTGTGAGCACAGCTAGTCCAACGTAACACCTCTGAAATACATGCAGTATGGGTGGCTGGTCCTTGGCTGAGCCATACTACTCAGTACATCCATGCCTGCTGTGCTGTTCTAGCTGCTGATGGAGATGCAGATGTGTGTGCCAGAAACAGGGAGGGGAGAGAGGCGGCATAGGAATAAGCAGCCCATGAAGGCAGGGACACTTCTTTGGAGGGCAATGTCACTCCTGCCAGATTCAAGGGACCATGAAATTGCAGCCACAGGGGGAACTGAGAAACACTGAAAGGACAAGTGATGCTCCAAAGGCAAAGGATTGACTGAGGTTGCTAAACAAAACTGGAAATAAAACCCAAGTCCCATACTGAACCACTGTCTCCTTACTTATCATATGTATCTGGGCCTATGAAAGGCCCAAAAATAGATTCAGCTCTTGCCCAACAACCTATGGCCACCCTGTTGACCTAAAAACCTATTCCAAGTCTTTTTTTGCAGTGTGGAGCTTGGCACGCAGCACCCTCTCAGCATGCTTATGCTGAAGAGTGTTGCAATGTGGAGGTAAATTCCCAAGCGGGTACTAGAAGCTCCCCAGATATGGAAGCAGAAAGCTCCCACGTTTTCCTTCACCCTTTTTAGCCAGATTTTGCATGTAGCTCTGTGCCTTGTATGCATCTGTACACAAAGCTTCATGCAATATTTATGCAAAGCTATTTCAACTATTTCCGTGCTGTTGTGTGCTGTGCAATGTAGACGTTGCTTCAAAAATAAAACAGCACTAAATAAAATCTGCCTTAATGTCGAGATTTATTTATTTTGCCGCTTACCATGTGATAGATTTTGGTCCAGTTCCTCCCTCCCAAGTCACCTCTCCCACTCTGAAGAGCATGAGATGTTGCTCATCTCCTGTACTCCCTGATGACATTTCTGTGTTCATCCTTCACAGAGCATCAGTTCCAGGAAGGAAAAGAAACACAAGAACTGCCAAAACAGTCAACTGCCTACCTCACGTGGAGAGGAGAATGCAGCTTTGACTGAAACAGACTCATTGTGCACCTAGTGTCAGTGAAGAGAAAGGGAAGGGGTATCTGAAGGAACTCAGGTTTAACCCCATAGATGAAGGAGTTACAACGTGCCAGAGAAGCAGTAGGAATGAGGAGGCTGGACAGCAAGTGAGCAGCCAGCAGGAAAAGTCAAATTATGTGAATAATAGAAGGAAAACAAGATGTGAACAAAGACATCATGAGTGAGGGGAGGGCTACAGAAGACTATTCCAGAGCCAGGATGCAGCTCAGCACAGTGTAGGTCATAGAGACAAGGGGAGAGAGAGCCCAGAAAAGTAGGGTTTGAAGGCAGCAGAAAGACCAAGAGAATGATCATAAAATACAGTCTCTCTAATTTACTCAGGAAGACACTGCTCAGAAAACAACAAAATAAGGAGTCCATAAGAGAAAAAGTCGGGCCATAGGTGGTGGAATACAGATAAAAGAACTAAAAGAGGACAGTAAGGTGAGAATATGGGGAAAAGGTGCTTTTGCTTGGTATCATCTACAAGTAAAACATATTTTAAGCACAGAAGGAGTAAGAGACTAAGACTCAGTCACACTGCAGTCAGCCATCCCAGTGAAAAACCAGTCTGTGAGATAAGAGCGAGGCCCCAATCCCCAGATTAGCTCTGACTGGACAACCTCTGGAGGCCCCTATCTCAGCAAACCAAACATCTCTAAACTCTTAGCAAGGGCTAAGTAATAGGACTCTGACATGAAAAAAAATAAGTAAGTATCTGAGTCTAAAACCTCTGAGTTTAAGTCTCTTCCCTGGCTTGTGGCAACAGCTCTTACACTCCCCTGTAAAGCTATTACTTCACTGGGGTAATCAGCTGAAATTCTCTAAAAACAAATAATCCCAGATTCCCCATCCTAAACTCAAACATAGAAATTGGAAGGTAGGAGGCAGGGAGTTATCTGCAGGGAAAAAGAAGAGACAGTGATTGAGGAGCTCTGTTGCTAGGATGTTATGAGAGGTGTAATTCTGTCTGGTACAGAGGCGGTTATAAAATGGCTCATCTTTTATGATTATCCTGGCTCAACTCTGATGATTATATTATTAGGTGGTAGAAACACTGTGTTCCCTTCACTACTCATTCATAGGGAATAGAGAGATGCTCTCTGCCCCACGGAACTTACAAGACAAGAAACAGCAGGTGACTACCACTGGTGATATAAAAAGAGCCCTAAGAAAGTAGTGGTTACCATAATGGGAAGGGAATCCAACATACACAGGCAAGGGGCAAGAGTTTCTGACCCCCATCTCACAATTCATTCCCTTCCCACTGGGAACAAAGCCCTACATCCCCATCCATACATTTGTTTTTCCTTCTCCCAACCCTCCTGATTATTAAATTCACTTTAGATTAAATGAGACTGATTAACACTTGTTACTGTTCCGAGTTCATTTCTGACCAGTCACACTAAAACGAGTGCAGGAAATTGCAGAAATTGAGGAACGTTGCAATTCCCTGTTTGTAAAATGAAAGCAATTGCTTTCCTTGCTTCTTGTAACACAGCCCTTTGGAGGCAGGGTGATATGTTATCCCAAAAGATCCACTTGGAGACTATGGTTAAGACCCACAGCTGTCACTATGCCTCTGACACTTTATTTTAATCTATTGTAACGTTAATTTTCTAAGCATTTCTTAATTGCATTGGATAATATAATAGGGTATAAATCTTATCAGCAAATCAGACTAACATTGGGGTTTTGTTACTGTATTACCATGGTTACATTATTATTACAAGTGAACCTTGTGCTCATTACTAACCACAAACAATTTAGCAAATAACCTAAACTGAAACAAAATATCCTGGCAGTGTTTCCATCTCTTGTCAAACAAAACCAATTTCTCTGGGTGATAGGTAACGGCAGCATTTTACTCTGTGATGCATTTTACTCCTCTCGGACTTCTTCAGCCTACATTTATTTCCTTGTGTTTGTATAGCATTGGAACATTTCCACACTGTCAATAAGACTCAGAGGCCAAATTCCTTATGCGTGGAGTAGAATCTTTAACAAAACCTCACAATATTCACATGACAAGCACTATCCCAGCATGTCAAAACATTACCACGTTTGTATTGTTATGGCACAAACTGCCAGTGATTGCTACATTAGGAACCACTGACAACTTGATTAGGTCCCTCAAGGTCCAGTTTCCCATTACTCTTATCTGAGTATGGTCTCCCATCAAAAGACACAGTCCTGCTTTCCCTCACCCTCAGTGCCACTGCCCATGTGCCAAGTGAAGGGACAGATATTTCTTATGGGGTCACTACAATGATCTGACTCCCCCAGTCTGATGTATAAGAGGGTAACATGCACTGAACCAGGGAGGACAGCAAGGCTGTCTCTTTCCCTGCTTTTGACTATTAGTTTGGGCATTTCCTACATTTGGCTCTTCCTCTGATGCAGACCATCACCCCATCATCTGTGCAGGGACCATGGCTGGAAAACTGATTGCTACCCTGATTTGAGTTAAAAAAAGATAACCTTTTCTTTCCTTTTTCTTAACCCAGATATTCCCAGATATTTCAGTGATCCACTTTTAAGTATGAACAGTTGCTCTGGCACACTGATAAGGCAGAGCTGTACAGGAATGAAGAGACATGAGCAGGAAACCCTCCAGCAATAAGCTCCATCCAGGGGGAGTGTGGAAGGAAGGATAGACTGTTTGAAAAACAAGAAGTCACACAGGAGGCCATGGAAGAGGATGCAAATGACAGCTGCTTGTGAGGAAGCAACATTAGAACCTCTCCAGACATCCCTGTCAGACTCTGAGCCATGCAAAGGCATTCATTTCCTTTTTGCAGGCAGAAGCTCATCTGTTGAATCAGGAAGAGGAATGATTTTGAATCACCCATTGCAGCCCTAAGAGGTGTGGTGCTCCTAAAGGCCATGAAAGACCCTCTTCTGCTTGACAAAGCAGACCCAGCAGTGCAGAACCTCTGGGGGGCTGGTGAGCCCCAAGCCTACCAAGGTCTCTCAATGCTGCTCCAGCAATGCCTACTGCCTGTGGCAGGTGTCGAACTGGCAAAGGAGATGCCAGACTTGCTTTAAGTTTCTAGATTAGGGAAGACACGTGAGAGAATTGAATGGAAAAGGTGGAAAGGCAAGATCAGGTCCATTTTTACCTCTGTTTTAAGGATAAGAGAGGATCTGATAAGGACAGCATGGGGAGGGGGAGCATGGAGTTAAACAAACCAGAATTGCTGATGATGTTCACAGCTGACAAGAAGCAGAGCTTGAAGCTACCCACCTCATTGTTCAACATAAAGAAACTTTACCAGCATTTTAGCAAATCACCTAATACATCATGTTGTAATGCTGACTGATGGGGACTGCATTCCCTCTGTAGGCCCACAGATGCTGTTCAAATGAAGTCAGACCTGGACTACTCCAAGTGACCTTTTCTGATCTTGTTTTTTTTCTTTCTCCTCATCAGAAAGCAGTTGTTGTTGTTGACTTTTGCTGCAATTCCTTTTGATTCTCCCTTTAAGCCAGGAGATGTCACATGTAAAGAAAAAAAGGCTCAGAAGACTTTGTGGTTGTATTGGTCCTCAGTGCATCACTTTGCTCTCACTATCTCACCCTCCCATTTGCATCTAAGAACTTGATTTTGCATTTAAGAATTTAGCCTAAAATGTTAAGCTTTATCTCCACACGTTGTCTCCCTGCTGGTTTTCCATACTCAGAAGGTTAACAGGAGTGAGTCCCCTTAGTGTATAACAACAACAGGTCAAGGAACCACTAGCAAAAACCAAAACAAAAAAGCAACATAAATCTCTTTGCCTGAAATAATTCACTTTCCACTGTGCTAGGGAGAACAAACACAGACCTCTTGTTGCTGCTTAAGGCACGTGTCTGAAGAAGGAAGGTGTCAGTGGCTCCAGGCTTTGCATCAGTGAGTCCCATAAAACTTGGAAGGTCAGTTGTGCAGTCATGGAGCCCATGACACGTAAACAGCAGGATCTGAATTGGAACAGATAGGGCTCCAGAGGGACTTGCTGTCAGTCTCTGAGCCTTAACCTAAAACCTGAGCTGAGAAACTGCCACACATGAAAAGATGGCTTTAAATTCAAATGAAAACTGGCCTGCAGTGGTACCTGAATCTCTGTTGTTTTCATTGTCCTTTTTTTTTTTTGAGTATTGATCCTCTTATCAATGTTGGCTTAAGAGGAAATATCACTTTTTAATCTTCTTTAGTGAAGACCTCCTTTAATGAAGGTTTTTCCTGGAAGAACACATTTCCTATCAACCCAGGCATCTGCAAACCTACAAGAGAAAAAAATGGCATTTCGATTTCCAGAAATTATTGACCCAAAACTTTAATCTGAATCTCACAGCTGAGCTGTTGATTCAGGGCATGCTGCATCTTTGCATCAACACTTCCTGTATTAGCACCAGATGTACAGACAGGAACATTTATCTATTTATTTAACTTACTTCTTTAGAAAAATGGCCTACAACAGCAAGGCAGCACTGAGGAAGTTATTTAGTTTCAAAAGATGTCGTCATTGCAAATCAAAGCCTCTTTTTTATATGGTACTGCTAGTCATGGGACAGCACTGCCAGCCCTGTCCCAAGACCAACTCGGCAGCCAGCCTGCCTGTCCCTCCAGACCTGGGAGAAGACACATGGGAGGGAGGGCTGCAGCTGGTTGGTCTGCAAAGTCCCACTCCAGTCCTGTGATTTTAAGTTTGTCTTTCCTTTAAAAGGAAACCTAGTTTCTGGTAACCATTTTGGTGCCTCTGCAATAGGCTGAAATTGTTGCCCAGAACTGTTCCCTCTTTTCAGATGATTACCTCCAAGTGGCTCTCAGATTCCAACTGCTAGTCTCATGCATAATGTATTTCATTTCAAGCCTTTCATCTGTGCATAAGGTTTCCATCTATTTTCATCCTGGTCTCAGACAATCTTTCACCTCTAAAGCAGAAAAAGTTGTTATTTTCCCCACTTCTTTTAGAGTCTCATCTCTCTCAAGCGCTGCTTACCATTTCCAGCTCTTGTGAAGCTAAGATGCTATTTCAGGGGATGAGGTTAATATCCATCCTCTTGTTGCAGGCTTTTGGGGACATCCCCTTCCCAGCAGCATTTACACTGGCTGAAAAGTTCACTGCCTGCAGCAACTCTCTGTTCCCTGCTGTTGGTGACAGATCAGACAGCTGTGTTCCTGTGATCACTTCCTAACCCTTGCAATCAGCAGGGAGCCAGCTCATGATCACCCTCTCCTTTTAATCAAACTGACTTCAGGGGCTCTCACAGCAAGGAGGAGCTGGTTACAAGGAGCAGCACAGCAGCTGCCAAAAAGAGGACATCAGAAAGTCTGCAGTGTGCCTCTTCAGTTAGGCCAGCAAAACAGCATCACACTTTGACATCCCGGTACTGCCATGCTGCCTTAAGATCACTGATGGAAACTGCAGGACAGCTGAACTTCTCCAGGAGTTGTGCCAGGGTATGTGTTAAATGTCCATAACTCCCCATGCTTCATAATCACTTGGTAGACAGGGGCAAGTCATTTAGTTGATTTGGAATAGCAATGAGAGCAGGTTTAGAGGAACAAGCCTTCAAAGCAGGAATGCAGAGCAGTCAAACATCCAGCAGTATCTGGATGCCACTTCTTTTCCAAATCCTTTCAGATGCAGCCTAAGGGGTTAGCATTGACTTTAAAAGCCAGAGGCCTTGATTCAACAAAAAACAGCTAAGCACTTAATAACATTAAGCACATGCTCAAGTCTCTTCCTATTCAACAAAGCACTTAAGCACATACTTCACCCCTTGTAGATGGCCCCGAACCAAAACACTGAGTTCCCAGAATTTCTTCAATCTTTATTTAATTTTGGAGGAGGAACAGGAATTTGAACCTTGATCCATGTTTTGCCAAGTGTCCCTATTTGCAAGTGAGTCAGACTCCAGCTCCAGACCTACACACCCAAATGCTGGCACATTCATGTTTTGGATTGGGATCTGAATTTTTCAGCTTCCGCCTCACTCTATGATCTATGCTTGTGTTCATTAAAGAGATCAAACTGCAGGCAGGGAGCTGTTAAACCATGTTTCTGTGCAAGGTTTATATTGATGATACTTTCCCCAGCTCCACCTAACTGAGATGCAGAACTGAGTCACCACCTCAGTGTATAGTGTGCAGATGCTCAACCTACGACTGTGCAGGCTTCGCAGAGCTCTTCCAATTTGGCTGCTCTTCCAAAAATTTGAACCCATCACGGTCCAGCTCTGTAGCCCAATTCCCAGATCCATGTGAAATCACCAGATACTGGTTATTATTACGGTGCCATATAGCATTCACTTAGCAGTTGCAGAAGGAAAGTGCAAAGGGAGCTAGCCCAGAGTGCTATGAGCCCACATGGGGAAGCAGCTGAAGAAGGTGACTGACAGCCAAGAGGGATATCCTCGATCTGCCTCCAAGCTGCTGTTGTGAGCTTCCATCACCACATTGCTTTGCGCACATTTCCAAATGTCGCTGCATCCTCCAACACCTCCTGTTTCCTTTTTTTCCTTTTTATTTAATTTTGATTTGTTTATGACAAAAGCCGAGATCCTCCAGGGCAAAGCATCAGGAATAGCAGCAAACAAATAAAGAAACCACAACAAAAACAGCTGGGCCACGTGGCCAAATCTGAGGCTGCTTCCCATCTCACCCCAGTGCCAGTCGCATCTCAGCGTGTACAGCTCAACTCTTCCCTCTTGCTTCAGCAAGGGAGCTCCAGAGCTGCTGGCAGAGTAGAATAAAGCTACAAAATAAAAGGCCAGGCTTGCTCCAGGGAGACTGAAAACAAATATCAAATAGACTGCCAGTTGTCTGGGCGAGCAGGGGAAGTGGTACTTGGACATCTAAGGCAGCAGGAAGAGGCGACAGCCCTCCCATAGGCATTATCAATTGCCTGGAGGGGGAAGAAAATTAACCTTGTTAAAAAGGCAGAATTCGAATAGCCACACCATGGGCCTGCTGGGAAGAACACCACTGGAGGGTTTGCTTATTAAATGGTTGCCAGAAAGACATGAGAAGGAAGGAGCATCTACCCAAGGGCTATAAGGCCCATAAGGAGGCTGTCACTTCAAGCAACAAAAGGCCCAGGGAGCCAACAGTCCCTTCCTTGCTGATCAGGGCAGCAAGAACATGAGGAAAGTCAGAGCAGCTGGAGGGATTGGCTCATTCGGGCCTCCTTCCACTGCTGCTGACAACTGATAGACATCCAGAGAAACAGCTCTTGTCTTCCGCAGGCAGCGAGACTCAAGGGGAGTTTGGCACAAAGACTAAACATGAGACTGGTAATGAGGCAGGCATGGCAACTGCCTTGTGGGCAATACCTGTCTTAAACCTGCCATGCTAATTGTCTTTCCACTATACCTGCTCTGAACAACGGCACATGTGCTGGAGACACCCAGCATCCTTCATTTAGGTGGCAGATAAAGAGGCTGCTGTAAATACCCCGACTTATCGAGCAAGAAGCAGGGATAGGGAGAACTGCCAGAGATAAGAAAGAGATGAGAACAGAGCTGGCATGTGCACACAATCATTACTAGTCACCATCTGGCACTACTGCCACAAGATCAGGCTCCTTCACACCACTGGATGACACAGTTTAACAGGGATTCCTCCTGGGAAATATCAGACTTGGAAAACTGAAGGAAAAAAGATTAAAATCAACAGCTCCTTGCAGTGCAGCAGCACTTTGAGAGCCTGTCAGTCTCAGCTGGGCTCTGCTCTGTTGTTGGGAAGTGGTGCTGTCAGACACCTCTCTGCATTTGCTGTGGTGATGACAAGGCACACTGGTTCAGCAGATGATTTCCCAGCTTTTGTAAATGGATGACATCCTGGTGCAACAAGAGTTCAAAATTACACAGCTGCAATTCCTGACACTGTTCAAGGCCAGGCTGAACAGAGTCTTGGGTAACACAGTTTAGTGTGTCATGACCCTTCCCATGGTAGGGGGTTTGGAACTTGATGAGCTTAATGTCCTTTCCAACAGTAACTATTCTATGAATATATGATACTATGATTGCAAGAGAAAAATACAGCACCCTGTACACTCGTGGTGAAGCAAGAGCTTTATATGTCATGGACCAGGTGTATCAAGGCACTAACAGGTATTTGAGAGCGACCCAGTGTTGGGAAGGACTGGATAGCAAATGTTGGTACAGTAACAAGGGTTTGGCTCCTGGGTGTTACTCATTCCCCAGCAAACCATTTCCTGTCATCTCTTGTCCTACCTTGAAGCCAGAACAAGATAAAAGGTGGGAAGTGAATGGACCTAGCCCAAAAGCCACATAGAATCATAGAATAGTTAGGGTTGGAAAGGACCTTAAGATCATCTAGTTCCAACCCCCCTGCCATGGGCAGG
>JANHGB010040741.1:0-12734 GCA_026283785.1 Coracopsis vasa | reverse complement strand
ACTTCCAGGGATGGGGCAGCCACAGCTTCTCTGGGCATTCTGTGCCAGCACCTCACCTCCCTCATAGTAAATAATTTCTTCCTAACATCTAATCTAAATCTCCCTTCTTTCTGCTTAATGCCCTTCCCCCTTGTCCTGTCACTACATGCCCTTGGTTTTCTTGAAAAATAGCATCATAGCACCACCAAACTACTTGGAATTGAGGGACCAGAACATGCAGGCATGGGGCCTTCTCCAGCAACCCAGTATTGTGCTCAACTCCGAATTTACAGCAACCTATAAAACACAAACACAATTACAAAGTCCCCCACTGTGCCCATTTAAACACAGCTAAGCGTAGGTGTGGATTTACATTTAAAGAAACAACCCACAGGAGAGAAGGCACAGTGGGGCCAGCAGCCACATGGCACGTTTAATTCCAAGGGAAGAACACCTGACTGCTACATGCAGACTGACAAATAAATAAACCCAAGTATCTGCTCTGCCTTCTCTATTTAAGACTGTTAATTACACCATTATGGGCACCTCTGTTAGGGGACTCTCACACAGGTTCTTGGGAAGAGAGCCAAACCGCCTTGTGCGGGAACACTTTTAGGTTGGGATGAGGGTTTGGTTTCAGCATGAGTCAGGGCTCAGGTCTTCACAGCAGCTGAGCGAGAAGCAGCTGTCAGAGCTAGGCCTATAATGAGGAGGAGAGAAGCACACTCAGAAAAAACACTTTGAGAAGAACGGAATAAAGCACACAGGCGAATTAGCCCAGATCAAGTCAGAGTAAGTTTATTCATGTGAGATCAGTTCGGACATGGTCAGATTGAAAACCCTTCTCATCTGAGCACCTTGAGGAAATACACAGAACTAAAAACCCAGGACAACAGCAGCAGCAACAACAACAACAAAGTCCTGCAGCCACAGGCATGCCTCAGTAATTGAGGGTGGCCTCAAAGCACCACCACGAGCTGCTGGGCAGCCTGTGCTTGCAGCGCTCACAACACATCTGACACTTCTCAAGAGGGGACAGAACTGTTTACAGGAAACCATTTGTTACAGGGGCCTGGCCTCTCCTCCCCCCAGCCCCGGCAACATCCCTTTCCCACCCCACCTTTCATCAGAAGCTTATCTCGTGCCCAGACGGCGGGCAAAGAGCTCATCCAGGTTGGAATTCGAAACCACGGATTCTCAGACGCTGTGGCTGGGGCAAACGGTGCCGCCATCAATTTTAGAACTAAGTTTCAGGGAGTTCTGATTCTATTTGTACAGGGGCTAATGAGTAGCTTGGGATGTGAACACTAACCCCAGGGCATAATTCTGAGAACAGGATGATAGATTCTCAGTCTCCTGCTCTAATTATACAGGCAAAAATTGGAATGGGAATGAGAAGAGACAAGAACAGGATTCAGGTCCCTCGTCAGCTTAATGGCATCGTTTTCCCAAGCACTGATTTTTTTGGAGGGCTAGCAAAAAAAATGCAAGAATCACCTCCACCAAGAAAGAAAGAAAGAGACTCTCAAAATAAAAGTGTAAAATGGGGCAACTGAGTTTCACAGTAAGCAAAGCTGTGCACAGAGCCCTCACTGCAGAAGTCACTAAGCAACCGTTCAATACATTAAAACCTTAAGGCACTAATAATGTTCCACTCGTTACAATCAAGACGTGATTAAAGATTGACATTCATGACTTTAAAAAACAATAAAATAAAATCACTGTACATTTTGAAAAGGCATCTTTTCCCATTTAAAAAGTTTCAGCTCCAAGAACTTTCCTGCTCTCTGCCCCATCCAGGCATTGTTGACTAGTTACATTGAGTGTTTGATCAGATGTTCTGCTGGGTAACACGTGCCTATTCCAATGAAACATCCCAAGGCAGAAGCAGAAAACAATCTGTTGAGAGGCTGCTCAATGCTCCCATTAACATCACCAGCAAATGTCAGAGGTGTCAGTGGTCACCCTGCTTACTGCAGTACTGCATAATACTCAGATACCACCATACTGACTGCAGTCAGACGGTTTTAGTGCTGACTTACATCTAACCTTTTTCTTCAAGATACAACTCAAGCTTTAAAACCCTAGGCAGAGAAGCATGGGGGAAAGACAGCAGCACTTGCTCACTCTTACTATTCTCAGTCCCTGTCTGGAAGCCCCTGTCTGAGAGCAGCCAGGTCCCTTAAATTCCTTTAATTCCCTTCTGGATCTCCTTTGCTGGAGATGAGCAATTGCCCAATGAGTATGAAATCAGTGACACCAGCTTCCTTCAGAGGGTCCCATTTTGGTCAGTTTTGATTGGAGTTCAAATAACAAAGCAGTAGTGAAAGTATTTGTGTCCCATTACTGATCCCCAAAGCCATTCAAGGATCCTTTAGACACAAAGGATCTATTAAGGCTTTTTGTCAGAGATCATAGTAAAGTATTGCACACTATTTGTCTGCTTAAACAGTTAAAAACTGAAATCTCATTTCCCAGAGATTAGTAATATCATTTCTATTGTTAAAAAAACGCTAAAAACCAACATGGAGGTTAACTTTTCCATGTCAATCTACTGGAACATGTGACAGTAGCTAGGGATAGCAGAGGTCTGTCTGTGCAGAGATTTAGCAACAGCATGTTTTGTACAACTGGACAGCGCCGATTGCAGATCATTATTTTTGACCTTTCTAAAAGCTGAAGTGATCATAAATTTAGACTACCCATGAAATGCACTGTATGATTTCACCAGCACAACAGAGCATCAAAATTCATTGCAAGACCACCTCTTCACTGTCAGTCTTAAACAGCTGACCTTTGGTCAGGACATCCAGAAATAAATAAGGGTATAGCAGTGAGACCACCCAAAAGAAGACCCTGGTGTGACTGCTGACATGGCAGAGTCTGGCAGGCTGGGACAATCCACCAGTCCTGTGGATTGTCTGGCTCAGGCCAGCAGCTCCATGTGTGTGGTCTCAGGATGGGTGTTTGGTACTCCACTACTGAGTTCGCCAAAGGCAGGTCCACCAAGTCTTGCAGAGCAGATCTGAATTAGTCCAAACCTGGAGGATGTAACAAACAAGTTTCCCAGGGTTCTGATTAGTGTTCCAGCTGTTAGGCCCATACAGCAGTCCTTCTGGAGGTGAGCAGAAGTCACTCGGCCAGCACTCGCAGGCGCCGCTCATGCAGGAGCAATCTCATCTCCCTCACTATTAATGGTGAAATGAACAGGATTGTTGAACTTGTCTGTGAAAAGAAGCATATCCAGGACAATTAGCACAGAGCAACCATAGCTGCAGCCATCCTGCCCTCCAATGTGCATTCCAGGCCTCCCCAGAAAGATACAGGCTAAGAGAAGCTGTGACAAAGTGGCCCACTGGACAGGAGGACTGAGTTTGCAAGAACGCTCATATGATTTCAGCTGTCATGATCTTCTTTTCATAAAGAAGATGAGCTCTTCGCTGCCTCAGTAGTCTTCCCTCCTGGGCACCTCTGCTGGTTTCCAAAGTAGCCTTTACCCTTGTCAGCACAGACACAAGAATTCCTGGCACTTCCAGCAGGGTAAGAACAGGTGAATTGTACGGCATTCACCACTGTGGCAATGCTGAGGAGATCAGGGCCTGAAGGGTCTTCTCCCCGAGTGGCACACCAGGGCAAGGCATTTTCATTTCAGTTTCAAGATCCTCATCACTCCTTCCACTAATCTTCCAAGGCTAACAAGCACCTCAACTTCAGCTCTCTGAAAGTACTAGGAACTACGTATGAGGGAGATGAAGGAGGCAAGTCCTTCCTTGGAAGGCAGTCAGGTTGTGTGAGCTTTAGGAAATGCATACAGGTATTTCTAGGCAAGTATTTTTGTGTCTCTGCCACAATCTCAATTCCTGTTGGGCAGCATGAACCCAGTTGATCTAGACAACCTGAGGCAAAGGCACACCGTGGACCACTTTGAGAATGGCATCAGTTGGCAGGTGCTGCAGAAACAGACTGAATGCTGCCAAAGTCATGATTTTCAGGTTCTCACACAAACTTTCTGTTGCAAATTGAACTTTGACAAAGAAACATTAAAAAAGGTGATCTCTTACCATTAGAATAAAGAAATAGAAAACCCACATCCATCCCAGGTTCTCCTGGATCAAAGACACTAGGTACTAAATGGAAAAAGGAAAAAAGAATTATTCAAACTGCGAAGGATGACTTTCAGGCATTGCTCTTTCATTTTCCAGAATCTGTGGGCTGTTAACACTCCACACAGAGCTGATCGCAGAACCTTCCGGCTGATCTTTTCCTGTCAGAAGAGATGACTCAGGACAGCAGCCCTTCTTGTACAAAACCCACAGTCTCAGCAAAGCGGGAATACCATCCCGAAGCTATACAGTAACTCATAGCAGCATAAAGACAGAACTGAACTACAGTTTCAAAGGGTGACAAATTGACTCCGCTGAATACAACGTTTTTGCACGGAACACTGGGACATAAGTGGATGTAAGTACTCTCAGAACTAAAAGCTCTAGAATGGCTTATAAATTACACAGGACACATTTTCAAGTGCTGTGCAACCACTGCCTAGTTAACCCTTCATTGTAAGGAAGACACTTAAGACTACAGTCTGTTCTGAACTTCATTCTACTTCAATAGGACTACACAGGCTACAAAAGAAAATGTATTCCCTATTAGCAGATTTATATTCAGATGCTGTACAAGGGCCTCCCTTCTTCACTACTGGGTGTATTAGCACAAAACAGGATCTGAATTTCTAACATCTTCACCGTGGATTTGCTGTTATTCACACACCCCCAGAATGACATCATGGTTGTCTCTGGTGAAATAAATGCAATGCTAGAATGGGAGGAAGGCGGAATTTTTCATAACTAAAGACCCAATTTTTATGATGACGTGAGTTTGAATGGTATGTGTGGGGGAAGACAGAAACACTGCAGACAATGTAAGAAGAACACTGAGGGTAACAGTGTGCTTTAAGATGTCCACAAAGCACTGTAATTTTCCACATTTAATGGAGCTCAGCATCTTTCCTATGAAATAGGACTGAATGATTGTATTTACCAGGGAATCAATGGCACGTATAAATCCAAATCCCTTTCCAGAAAAGAAACTCGTATGCCCGCCTGCATCCTTGGTATTTTACCAGCACTAGAGGATGCCTGGAATAGAACTGGCTCCAATCTTTCTACTAAATCCTCCCCTCCCCAAAGCACCACTGTGTTCTTCCATATAGTTAACACTTGTATTTGAGAAGAAGGAATGTCCCCAGTGGGCACACTGTCAGCTTTCTTTTCTGCACCAGTCTAGTCTTCAGACCTCTGGCAGCATACTGTAAGGACTATCAAAGCAAGTGGTGCTGGATTTACAAGGTGTAAAAGACATCCATAGATAAAAAAAAGGAACTGCAAATAAGAGCAGATTTTAAATTCTGTCATAAACACTGTAACATTCGTAATAGGTATTCTCATTCTACTCGGTTATACAGGTAAACTTTTCTATAAGCAAAGGTTTTGTTGTTTCCTTTGACCAAAAAAATCACAGAACCACAGAACGGTTTGAGTTAGAAAGAACCTTAAGATCATGTAATTCCAAACCCCCCTGCCATGGGCAGGGACACCTCACGCTAGACCATGACATCCAAGGCTCTGTTCAAGCTGGCCTGTTTGTTTGAAAATCCCAAACAAACTCTAGAATATTTTATTGTCACTCTTTGTGAAGCTGACCTTTACTTGCTTTTTGGAGTTCAGGATATGGAAGTCTCTAAAATTCATTTGAATTATGAAAGTGCCATAACATTAGCACTATAAATACTTAGTTTAGCTCTCAACTAAAAGTGGTTTTCATGGAAGCTTGAAACAGGCATGTTCCCTTGGTTGTTTCTTAAATAATTCTGGTTTTTTAAACCAACCCTGTCTTTCTCTCTCTCCACGCTAACATCCCTAACTACAACAGCCTCTTTGCCTCCTTTCCCAGACTCTATTGTCCTTTGGTAGCCTCACCTGGCCCACTGCAGCACCGATACTGCCTGTTCCATCCACAATTCCCGTGACTGTTGCCAGAGCCTCGCTGCTGCCTTTCACCAGATCCTGGCGCCCCAGGTCAGCAGAAATTGCAGAACTGATCATGTTGGAAGGGCCTCCGATGAAAAATCCTGAAAGTGCCAAGAAAAGAGCCTTGGTACAAAACAAGTGTGCGGATAAAGTCTCAACAGAACATCTTCAAAGCAGAGATTTTCTACCATCCAAAGCTCAGGAAAAGGATTAAGCCTAGGGACAGCGATTTCAGACTAACTAGGTAGACGTGAACCCTCACAGCTGAAGCATGTGGTCAGGGAACACTTTGTGGACCTGGAGTACACACAGAGGTTGCCCACAAGCACATTTTCATCCAACAGCAAAACCAAGGTTATTTTCATCCAACAGCAAAAACGAGGTTATTAACTGTGGCACACTCTGCAAGAAGTCAGGATGCACCAAAACGCATACAGAAAGCTATTTTTGAATAGCATGCATACACACACCTTCCACATGAAGCAGATTTAGACATGTTTCTGCTTTGGAGTAGTATACCCCCATGCTACAGCCTCAGTTGCCTGGGGTTCATGGAGGAGACAGAAGGCCAAAAAACCCCACAACAGGACAGAGTTCTGAAGTAGGAGTGTTTGAAAAGAAAGGCTCTATTCATGCAGGCTAATCTTGATTCCATAACACAGCACAGTATGTCTGGTAGCACACAAAGCTTGTGACCTCTCTTAGTACACAGGGCATTTGGGGTTCTGACACACACCTCAAATTTGAGCTGCAGCTCAGGACTTTGCCATACATCCACTTCCTCAGATACCACTCAGATCATTGCTAGGTATTTTGGCATGAATACGTTTCCATCATACTGGGTCAAGGCAGATCCCCTCAATTCCAAGCCATTATTCTATAGTCTACATTCCATACCTCTCTAAGGCAGTTTTCCTACAGCTGTATTTCAAAAGTAACAGAAATTGGGCTTCAGATTTTACTCTTTCTGCAAAACCAGCAGAAATGGCAGCGCACACAAATGCATTAACACCACCTGAGGCTGGTATTACTGATTTTTCTGCAATGTATAAAAATGTCTACTAGCAGTAGATATTTGGTGTTTGATCAGATACCTGTAATTGCCATGATCACAGCATTGATAGGTTTGCTGTTTGGAGAACCTGCAAGACAAAGACCAGATGAGTGTAAATAAAAGAAATGAACTTGAGAAAGCCACTTATCTGGGATCAGAAAGAAGCATGCAAACATCCAGTTTGAACTGTCTGTTCAGCTAGCTACACAGCGACAATGACCTGTATTTGATTAGAGACTTCTCCAGAGATTAGTCTTATTGCAAAGGCATTTAGAGACTAAAGATCCAGAAGTTACCCAACAGCACTTTACAGTATAAAGTCACCTTTGCCATGAAAATTTTGTGATACCCGATTTGCCTGGCTCTGGGTTCCAGCCTGTATTATGCCTCTTTCTGTGACACAGGGCTTACATTTTACTCTCCTTGAAAGTCCATTGCTTCCAATACACTTTTGAAAATAATGAGTTAGCACGAGTGCCTACAAAACTCTACCAAACCAGCCCTTGCTGTTTAATGATTATACCTTATTGACCTTATTTTGAGACTACCTGAGTGAGCTTATGAAAGTCACACTTTAATTTCATGTCCAGCTCTGGCAGTGATTTCTGCCCACAGATCTCAAAATGCTCTATAAAAGCCTGTCTATTATCACCACCTCATTTTGGAGGAAGACACAGAAAAGTGAAATGATATCCCAGTGAGTTAAAGCACTCCGGTACCACAGAACACTATGTCTGAAGACAAAACTGTTACCCTTAGAAGATCATCATAGATGTTGCATAAAAATGAGATCTGCCTGTCTCCTCCTTCTTCGTTTTCCTTTCAATAACCAAATCACCAAAAACTGTATCTATTATAAAAAAGGCAGAAACTTCAGTTTCACCACTTACAGAAGTGTAACTGGTTAAGAGCTTCTGCCTCTGTGTGCATATCCTGCAGCACAGATCCGTTCCCAGATTCTCTTTCCTCTTACAATAAAGATGCACCTGGGATTTCCTGCTTTGCCAGGTGTGGTGTTGATACGACAACACCAAAAATCTCACTGACACTGGAGAAGGATCAGTACTGGAACTCACCACTACAGGGAAATCCAACCACTCAGCTAATTCTTTTTGACTGGACATTAACTTTCTGTGCAGTACCACACTTCAGGCAAAAAGGACCAAAAAGCACCATCCTGATCCAGAAGCAGTTTCAAAGCCAGAAAACAATTGGAACAGGTTGTGCTTTGGTTTCCTCTAAGACACATCAAAGAAACCTCCTTTCACTACACAATAAAAGCATACTCACGGCTGTAACCAAAAAGAGAGCCGACAGCAAAGAGCAGGCTAATTGCTAGCACTGGGGCTCTCTTCTGCAGCACATCAGAAATCAAGCCCTGGACAGTCCCACCTGCAAAAAAAGAAACCATTGTCAGGCTCAGGATACTGACACCTTGAACAGAACTCTTTTCACTGAATGCAGTGGCCTCAGGCCTTCTCATCAATACTCATTCTCTCTAAAATCCTGAAAACTAAGTCTCCTGCCCTTACTGCCCCAGACACAGAGACAACAGTAAACTTATGTGGCACAGGTAGAGCAGGGAAAACTACTCATACTGCTTTCCCAGGAATTTATTACTTCTTTTTTCTGGCACACAACTAGCCAGTGTTCCACTTTTCTTTTCCTTCCCCTATAGGACCATCACAGCTCTAGGATCACCACAACTCTGAATGTAAGCAAGCTTAACATTGTGGCTGGTTTCTTTACAGAAAGAGCAGGAAAAGGCAACTCTTTTTCACAGGGAAAGCTTTAGCACACAGGTCTCTCATTCCCTGCTGTCTCATCTACTTAGAGTAGGTTCAACTAATTGCAACAAATGCCAGTAGGAGATTAAAATCACCTTGTATATCGATACCTCTGTAGGAACTGCTCTGTTGGTAAAAACCAGGAACATTGAAAAAGCCTAACATCCACAGAGGCAAAAAACCTGACCCTGAACAGACCAAAACAAGGATATCTATTCTAGGAAAGCTAACTGGACAAGGTAATAAAGCATGAAACTGAGCACAGGAGAGTGGAAGTCTAAACATACACAATATGTTCTTTATTCTGGTGGAACAGGGTCAGATCTTGCAGCCAGCAGGAACAAGTGCAATTACATTTTATTTCTGAACACAACACAGTTGTGCTGGCTTTGCCAAGATCTGTGTTGAGTTGCTTCTTAAAAACACAGGACCGAAGGGACAATACAGAACCCAGTTAATTCCAGATCTAAACTCTCCCCCAAGGGTACTTGTCAGAAAGTAGTAAGAAGCAGGGACACGATTTTGTACATGGCACTTTTCAAGAGGTCCTAGTGACCAAAGGAAAATGCCTGCTGGAGGTAGCGTCGAAGAACATCATAGTGCCCTTTAAATGATATGTAAACTCTTTAGGAGGCTCACATACTCTGTGTTTTAGGGGGAAAAAGGAAAGGGGGGGAGGAAACCCAAACAAAACAGCCAAGCAGCCACATACGTAAGTAGACTTTATACATTCAGTAAAGAGCTAGATCCCACCGAATATGACTGCTCTGAACTGCATGCAATGTCTATCACTTTCAAACACTAGCAGGGCAACTGCAGGAAGATGCCATTCACTTGCTCACTCACCTATGATTCCTCCCACATCATACCAGATTGAGAGCTGATCAGCTTCTGCTTCTTTCCATCCAAAATTGTTGCTGAGGTAGAAGGGCAGCCAGAAGAAGAACGAGTAATTCACCAGTTTCAAGCAAGCATAAGCCAAAGAGTACTGGAACAAAGAGAGGGCCAGCAAGCAGTCAGCATTTGGGAAATGCAAAGAGCGTTTCTGCTTCCTCCCATAAAGCTCAGTATCCAGCTAAAGCTTTTAGAGAAAGTGCTTTTGTATTTCCCCTAAGAAGGCAGCATTATGGAAGCTTAATGCTGAACATCAAAGGGAACCCAGGAATACATAAATAAGAAGGCTATTTTCTTTCCACTGAATGCAAGGGGTTAAAATACCTTCAGCGTAATCTTGAGAGGAAGTGACACCAGGCTTCAAGAAATGAAGGAAATTTAATTCACCTTCTGAAGAGAAGCAAGCCAACCATGTGACATGAAATAAGCTTGAGATTTAGTCATCTGTGCATCATGCTGAGAAAAGTTATGTGAAGTAGTTCCTCGGTGCTATCTTTTGCTGCTCAGAAGGCTCATCTGCTTACAGCACCAGAAGAGAAGGCTTCGTTCATAATCCCCAGGCAGGTATTTCAGGACACAAGATGAAAGGTTTGGCCAAATCTAAGCACACGCTTCCAAACCCAACAGCTGAGACAACCTCCTGCTTTTGGCAGCTAGGCTCAAGTTGTCCTTAGCTAGCAGGAGATCTCCTTCTTTAAAGCTTTCATGTGCGTGGCAAAGATTTGTTCTCTGGGACTGCCAGCCCAGCATGCAGAGGGAGGAGGCACACTGTTTCAGTGAGGCCTCCTAATAAACACAGACATGGCAATTCAAGGAACCCATACTTAAAGAGGAAAACAAGAATAAGGGCAGGAAATCCAACCTGTTAAAATCACAGCTTTTGGGGCTGTATGAAAATATGTACGTACACACTTTGAATGTCAAAAAGCAGATCTTTTTTATATATTCAACCGCTCAAAATCACACCTTCTGAATTCATATTATTTTAATAAATGAACCCTTTTTAGCTTATTAATGCTTTTTCACTCTGACAGGACACAAACTAATCCCCACCATACATGTGAAAAGTACACTGTACGAGGCAGCATTTATTACAGCATGCTTAGAAACTGTCTACCAGATTGTCAGAGCAATTAAACATTTAATTTCCCGAGGCTCAAGGGGCAGCTGTCTGTACTAAAACTCTCCCAGCAACATCACTCAGCAGGAGGAGAGAGGAACTACAGAAAAAATATGTCAAATAAAGTCTTTGCAGAATCTTGACAAGATTTTGGAAGTGCTCTTGGTATTTGGTCTCTCACAGATCTGACAGTGTCCTGGCTTGGCGGGGCACTGATCTGCCATCAGATAGTACTCGCAAACTCAGATGTGTTCACATTGCTGGGTTAATGCACAGAACATGGCCTCAAAATTCCAAGTACAGAAACAGCAACACCAGTTGTATAATACCCCTCTATGTCCTGGCCAATGAAAAAAAGTCACACAGCAGCTGAGGCAGCCTCCACCATCAAGAAATTTTGCCTAAAGGTTCTTTCTACCTCAGCCATTTTTAGCACCACCAAAACCAAACGATAGTTTATACAGCCTTTAGCTGTATTAGGAAAGAGCTCAAGATGGGTGCGCTTTCTTTTGCCACCTCTCAACCAAGGTCTTAAGAGCAAAACTGTGGTAGTCCAGCACTCTAAACACTTACAATTCACCCATCCCTTCTAGAGATTGTGTTGCCTTAATCACAACCACCAAATGCACTGCTCATTAAGGGTATCTGACAACACTCTCCATTCAGTAGTTCTACTTCGTGATCAAGACAGTTCACACCATACTACCGAGCCAGCCACCCTGCCCCTTTTCTTGTACTGATTCAGGGGCACACAGCCCACTGAAATACAAAGTTAACATTGTTTTTTTAATGACAGGTTAATTTTTCAGCTGAACCAAATGCATGAATTGGGCAATATTGCTGACGCAAAAGTACAAGCTCTCCACAAGACAGGATGAGGATATGTGGAAACTGCATCATTAGGCTTTGTTTCCAGTTATTTATTAAAAAAAACCCAAACGCCTACTTTGCCACATGTTACATCATGCTGATTAAGGCTTTTCAGGCCAGCTTGCTGCTTTAAGGCAACAACAAAAAAAACCCAACATCAGTGCCACAGAGTTCTGTGTGATGCTCAGCTAGCAGTGAGAATTCCATTCCCCAGGGCAGCATAGCTACCTTACCAACAGAGCATCCTACATCCACCTTTGCTCATGGTCTCCCTTCTAAATTCAGCAGCAAAAAGGGAAGGATCTCTGCTGCCCATTGCTGGCTCATTACATGCACTAAATGAAGCAGGGGTCTGACAGCAAGAGCAACATGCAATCACATAACCCAACAGTATTATAATCCATGTGCACAAGAGTAACAATCCCAACCCAAGACTTTAACAGCGTAAGAAGTCAGGTATCAACAACTGCGACACATGGTCAACATATTAACAATTATGTCAACAAATGCTGACAACACAAAAAGTCAGATCTCACTCAAGAATATCTCTGTCCTCACCAGTACTACACCCGGAAGGCAGCAAGCCTGGAAAAAGCCAATGGCCTTTGGCTGGTTGTCAGTGTCAGTTGCTTGAATAGAGTAATTCCGGTCATCATCATCAGCATCATCATTGCTCATTAAAGGTCTGTTGGCATCTTCCTCCACACTGCCATCTTCGTCTGCTCCAAGCTCAGGGAGGCCTAAGTTTTACAAGGGATATGCAACAGGAAAAACAAACCACAGCCTGTTCACCTTCTCCCCGCTCTAAAGCTATGCTCGCTTCTTTTAAGCAATTCTCCCTTCTATCAATTCCCTTGCTCTCCCATACCTCCATCCTCCTTTGGGCTTAGAAACTCTTCTAGATGGTGTTCTGCAGTGTCGCCAGTTTCTACCCTTTGTCTTCTAGTGCTCTTGAAAGTATTCTGTCTGATCCTGGCGTCGGCTTTGTCTGTTCTGAGTGT
>JANHGB010040739.1:21501-34532 GCA_026283785.1 Coracopsis vasa | reverse complement strand
CCACATCCAGCCCGGCCTTGGATGTCTCCAGGGATGACGCATCCACCACCTCTCTGGGCAACCTGTGCCAGTGTTCTACCTCCCCCACTGTAATTTTTTTTCCCACATATCCAGCTTGAATCTCCTCTCTTTTAGTTTAAAATCATTATCCCTCTTTCTATCAATATTGTTTTGTAATGTGAAGGATTCTTGTGTAAGCAAGAAAAGCAAAACCCAGCGACCTTATGTCAGTTTGTGTACTTAACTATTTAGATACCAGAATGGTACCCAACACAAAAAACCCTCTCAAAAGTTAAATTGATACTTAACTGTTCACACCTATGGGGAGAAAAAAGGAAAAAAAAAGTCATTTTTAGGAGAGAGTTGCATACCACAGTCAATGGGATAGCGTAAGATATCTGAGAGTATTCCAGTATTAGACTTCAATTGCTCTTTACAATGCTCTTATTAAGATTGTTTGGTACTGACTTAAACATCTCAAAACCGTTTCATTCATAGGAAACATCACATTTGGTATAACTCCTGATAACTTCAACAGTTCTGTTTGCAAATACAGCTATGGTGGAAAATACTAACTAGTTTTCATAGCAGTAGCTGTTTGAAGTTTTTCAAATAAAACAATGATTTTGGTTTTAAAATTTAAATGAAAAGTCCTAACAAAAGGCCGTGAACTGTAAGGCAAAAGGTAAGACTATCTTCCCTAGTTTCATGACATTAAAGTGAAACTGAGTCCCACTAAGAAGTCTTCCACAGGCACAGGATTTTACCTTAATTTTGCTAACAAGAAATGTCTCATGAGTCATTACTGTAACTACTTTCAGATAATAGCCCAAGACTGATTTTTACTCACAGTTTCTGTTCCTCTTTATAAAGAAATTTTATCCAGGGTACTGACAGCAACATACCAAAGACAAGTCTGAGATGAAATAGTTGCAAGTGAACACTCCTACTCCACAATAAAGATGTCACAAACTATAAGAGGCTACCATGTCTTTCATTAAAGATACGAGATCTGCCTAATTTTAGATGGTATAGAGTTTTGAGGAAATTACACATACAGAATTATACCATAAATTACTAACAATTTAACTACCAACATTTTTTTTTTTAAATGTTTTTGGCTTTTTTAGCCAGAAACACAGACTGACTTCTGCTGCGCCCCTTCTGTGCCTCAAATATTTGCCACTGACAACTTATTCTAACTGCATTAATGGAAAAAACTAGAGGAGACTCTTGTGGAAGGAAGAGAAGACTTCCACTGAATTACAGATATGTTGATTGGAAGGGATGCTTGCAGGTCACCTATTCCTATCTCTTGCTTAGGGCAGATATAATGCAATCACTAGGTAATAGATGGGTTTAGCCAAAAATTCTGTGGTAGAGAATTCCGTATCATCCCAGGTAATCTATTCCAATCCTGCATTGTCCTTCTAAAGGAGAAGTATTTCCTACTGACCTATTCTGTATTTCACAAGTAGCAAACTTATCATCATACCTCATAGCCTACCACTAAGGGGAACAGAACGGCTCCACCAGCTTTGAAGATGCCCATCAAACAGCAGTAGATTGCCCCTTAGCTTCTTCTTCACCAAACTAAGAAAAGTCAGCTCCCTCAACCTCACTTCCTGACATCTGCTCTGGGCTCCTCACCACCTGACTTATAGAAAGCATGAAAAAGCAAAAACCTCCTTTTTAACTTATTTTGTGCTAAATATGACACCCTGTGCCTAAACCTGAAGGTTGTGATATCTTAAAGTTTTGTACAGAATACAACATCAAGATTTGGATGGGATTTCTATGAAACTCTACTTTAAAACTGCTATCTTGGGGATCCTTCCAAGAAGCAAAGGCAACTGCAAATAACGGCAAAATCAGCATCTTGCTGTACCACCACTGCCTTCTTGAAACAGAATCTTTCCTTAACCACTTCAGATAAAGAACAGTAATTCCCAGGAAGAGTCATTGTAATTTCTTTGTTATCACTCACTCAAAGTATTAAATTCAGACATTTTTCTTCACTTCACGAAATGTCAGTGACTATCAGCTTTTCTTCCTCTTGACCTGCTGATTCTTTTTATGCTCTCCTGTAGCTATCTCCTTCCCTCTCATTTCACCGTATTTGACAAAACTTTCTCCCTCTTAATTCGGCAGTAGCTTCTCCATTGAATATTCACAAAACTAAAACCCCTCAAAAAATAGGCAGCAAAAATTATGAACTGATTGACTTCTTTCCCACAAATCATTAGTTAAAATTTCAGAAGAACAGCATCTTGTGCAAAAATGTAGTGGCTTTGCCCTGAAGTGATGGCAAGTCTAACTAGTAATATTTTTAGAAGGCACAGACATATTCTACTACTTCTTCACTCCCAAACTCCCAAGTTTGAAGAAGAATGCTTAAGCAGGGGGGTTTAGTACTGAATGAGAAGCAAACATTTTCTGTTTAGATAATTTCAAGCTATATTATTCAAAGTTTACAATTCACTGGTGTTTTGATATTAATATTTTTAGAGTTAGTTAAATTTGATATGCAAACACAACAGAAGCAGGTTACATATCTACTCATTTTGACATCTTTTATCATGTGAAATTGTATTCTAAAATAAATTAGTTTGAAGAATTGGATTTTTTTTCATTTACAAACTGATTTAGCATAGTACTTTTAAAATAATTTACTATAAACAGTGGGAAAATGAAGGAGTCAGCTTTAATCTCACTAACCTTAGGACTGTGACAGCTTTTGTAATGATATTGAGATTGCAGGTATAACTTATTGAAAATAAAACTGAGGATTCTTTTTTATGGAACTGAAAGACATAAGAACAGTTAGTCATGGAACAGGAACTTTTGACAGAGTAGGGGTTTGTTCTCAGCTCAGGAAAAAGATTTCCATTATTACCTAGCATCTTCTCTTACAGAGGAACAACAATAGACTGGAAAATATTAAAAATTTGCATAATTTTATTACACTTCAAGTTTCAATCTGAAAAATATATATTCTTTTATCCACTTCTCATCAGGAATATTGCTCTCAGGATCCTCCTTTTCAACTATGAGTATCAGAGACAGCAGATTGCTCAGACCCACCAAGAATTCTGTGTTCTGTGTTTAATAGAAAACGTGTTCTGTGTTTAACAGAAAACATGTTCTGGGGACAGATCTTGCAATGATTCTGCTCATACTTTTTCCATTCACACACACCTTCTTTTTTATGCTCTCCTAGCAGGTTGATTTCAATTTTCATCCAAGCGATATTATTTATGTTTTATATTCTATTTGTTCTTATCTGCATTACGTGCTGAATTTAAGGTGGATGAGACGCACAGACCGTACTCTTATGTATGTTCATTTTTGTGTTCAAGCTTAGTTCTGAAATCTACACTTACCTTCCCTCCACACACAGTGGTGGAACTCCTACTACCATATGTCTACCAAAATGCTCAGGATGCTTACTCTAGAAAATTACTACCATTTCCACTTCCTTCAGGAAGTAAAAGGCTGCTGCAGACCAGTATGTCACACTGAGCATATGCTGGCTCTTCTGTAACAGAGAGTATTACAGTCTTTCAGGCTTCCAGGCTGCATTCTGGCCAATTATGACTAAATTGTGTGATCATATACCAAACTGCTGTCACATCCCAGCTCATCAGAGTCAACCATGAACTCAACGGGATCAACTTTGTGAACTCTATCTTAAAAATATATGTTGTCATATGGAAATAAATTCCACTACTGCAGCTATGTAATAGCATATTAGATATATATAAAATTATAAATTGTATATATTAATACATAATATATGTTAGGCTGTTATATATATAACAGGATAATCCTCATTTGATACATGAAGAATGAGAGACAGAAAAGCTACGCACAGAGTGTACGAAACTGATAATCTACAGACCACTTAAATTCCTTGGAACCCTAAACCATTTCACTCTCTTCCCTCCATGACATAAAACCTTTGTATATTCTATTTTACTGGTGTTTGCATTCTTGCACAATTTTGTATCACAATAGTATCTCTGAGTTGTTTTCTCATTTTATAGTAGCTTTCAGATATCCAGATACCTCTCTCCCAGAGTGCTGAACTGCCACTACAGCAATCAGGGCTGTTCAAGCATACGGCTGCAGTCAGCCCCTGAGAAAAAGGCTGCACTGCTTCTTTAGATGCTGCTTCAGCACAGCTAGGGCAGAGACAGGCAGTAAGCAGCAGGAACAACTTGCATTAAACTTAAGTGGAAGATTACAGACCACTAGGGGGGAATCAAACCCCATGATGTTACCATGTTTGTGAACCTTGTACAGCCTTTCCATTAATATCATACTATTATGATGATCTTTGTCTTGTAGGAGTCAGAATGGTGCTTCAAGAATATTATAGGAAAAGCAAGACAAGAATAAAGAGAAATTAAGGCAAAAGCAAAAATAAAGTTTCTGAACACTATAATATTTCAGATTTTACAGCTACAGTTTTAAAAAGTTTGGGCTTTATTAATATATATTAACACAATGAAACATGTAATATAAGCTAAGGAAGGGAAAACCAATTGCTTTAAAAATATCCAGTATGATACAGAAATAGATACCGGGCTACTGATTAGTGACATATGCCTTGGATGAACTACCTATGAGAGGACAAAGGTGACATCCCCACTTAGCCACTCAAGAAGTCCATAGACTGCCTACTACTAAGGGAACCGGTATATATTACTACTATTTTAGTACAAAACTATAATTTAAATGTGCTTTGAAAAGAACCCTAAACTATAAAAAATACTAGTAGAAAGACAGGAAATGGCATACTCCATAAATGCACATTTAGAAAGCAATTCTCTAGATCGCAAGACAGAATACAGTCAGAAGCAAACTTTACAACTGATAAAACACAATAAGGCTTACAGGCCTGTAAAAGGGCTAGTAAGTGATACTGTGAAGTATCAGTACTTTCTAATATTAGACAATACTTGAAATGTGTGAGTGACATATATTCCTTAGAAGTTTCATCCAGTGCTTCTAAGAGTACTCTGATGAGCAAATTGCTTATGTAAAAAGAAAAAAAAAAAAAAAAAAAAAGGCAAGCACAATACGGTGGGAAAAAAAGGGAGAATGTGTCAAACAGCTCCATATTTTAACACAGAAATCATTATTAAACTCTTTTCTGATGAAAAAGTACTAATGTACTGTATCAACATGACTGGCAAAAATGAAGAATTTACTTCAGGTTACTTGCTTAACATTTGCAAAAGACAGAACTATTGCACTGTTCAACTACACATCTAGCTATTTGCTAAGCTATGAATATTTGCATTAGATATGTTTTAGAAAAGATATTCAGCAGAAACAGTAGACAATCTTTGCTATGCTTTTTTCTTCTAGGTGTCCACATGCATTCAGAGGTTCCAGGAATACTAATGTACTTCTGTTCCTCAGTAAGGGCTACTTCTTTTTTTTATTCCCCTTTACAACCTCCTGTCAGGCATAGGAACAGGCTGCCAAGGAAAGTGGTTGAGTCACCATTCCTGGAGATAAAGACATGTAGATGTGGTGCTTAGGGACACTGTTTAGTGGTGACTTGGTAGTCTAGGTAAAGGGGACTCCATCTTAAATCTTTTCTAACCTTATTGATTCTATGATTCTACTGAAGCTATTACCTTAAAGGTAGACTTTCATTTTGCTAGGGAGTACATAAAATTCTTGAAAAGAATTTTAGTGGAAAGGATTTAGTCCATCTCTTCTAACCTCAAAAAGGCCTCAGATTATTTGTACAAATTCAAATTGGCATTTAAAATCAGTATTTTCGGTACTAAACACACAATATCTTTCTTGATTACTGTTAAAGAATTTTGACATAAGCAAAAAGGCTCTGCATAACTTTCTCACTTTTAACAGCACCAGTTTTGCAGTTTCCAAACCACTGAGGAACATTTTGGCTCCTGCTGTAAGATACGATCTTTTTGGAAATATGTAATATTTTGGAACAAAGATATTATTAATATTTAGAGATGCAGGACCATTAAAAAATGCAGAAAACTGCACTGTTACACTTCATCTGGTAAATTAAAACTTTTAACTTTTCAAGGGCATGTATTTGAGTTGCCTCTCAAAATCACAGTGTCTACCTGGTATCAATCAAAACCTAATTTCACACTGTGATTTTACACTTTCTTAAGTTCCTGGAGCTGTTATACTAAATTCACATATGCTGAGTAATATGTAGCAAGAGACTGTTTCTCAGGGAAATGTTTTAAGAATTAAGTTGTTGAAATACTTCCAACTCCAAAACCCTGGGATAACTGAAAAGCTTTCCTAACTCCCTGCCCTGCGCTCTTTACATTTTGCCTCTGTAGTGCACAAAGTTAATTATTGAAATACTTTTTTTCATCTCCAAAATCCAACACCTTTCTGTTTTGGAAAATGAAAGATTAAATTCCCCTAAACTCCCTTACTTTCAGGTTCTTTGGCCAAAGCCTCTGTCATATCTAACAAAAATATTCCCCATGTTATGCTATACATCAACACATTGTTCTAATGCTTCTGAAAATATATCTTTTCTTAATCAGTGTGTCAAATTATTGTGTCCTTTTAAAAACACTTAATTGTTTCTATTAAAACCGTTAATGCTATGACTACAGATTTTGAAAAGTCTTGCAACTGACCCTCATAACAAAGACTAAACAGACTGTGGGTGTGCAATTTAAAATCCTTCTCTCTGATTTACACAACTTCTGCATGAGAGCAAACTCAATATATTGTCTAGGGCCTTCTGTATAGAAGAATGGTAACTGAGATGGAGTAAAACAGATGTCTGGGAAATCAATACTGGTACTGGTTTTTCCCCACAAAATTATCAAATAAAAGCCCCCTCCCACTGTGTAAACAGGCCACAGTTAAACTGTGAAAATCCCTGTAGCTGTGTGTTCTGGAAGTCAGAACTTTACTGATAGGTTTGAAAGCCCATCAGAAATTCGTAGAATAAAGCCTTCAAAATATAACCTTCAGCTTGGGAAATCCCTGAGCTGTGGACTGCCACATGCCAGAAAGCTTCACATGCCAGAAAGTTTCATTTTATGCTTGATATATTCTTATTTTTCCTAGGCGTTTTTGACTGGCCACTATTAGAGGCAGGGCATCAGACTGGGGGTGCTTTGATCAAACTGAATATAGTAAAAAATTAAGATTTTGAAAGATTGGGATTTTGAGATTTTTTTTTTTTTTTAAATCTTCATGTTACATATACTACACAAAACATCCATTTACATTAAAAATGACTAAGGTAAAATATATAACCCTCATTTCCTACTAACTGTTGTTTCAGTAAGCACCAGCATTTAATTGTGAGCTTACTGTTGCATTTCCTGTGATGCCAATAAAAATCTGATCCATTACCAGGGGTCAGTGACAGGGGGTACTGGTCACACCACAACAGGAAAGAAGTTAATTGTTGATATTTTACCACTAGAAGTAAATCCATTAAAGTCAACCGTATTGCCTTACTGTGACTGATGACAGATTATACTTCAAAAAATCAACTAGGCAAGCAAAGCTTTTCAAGACAGAATTAAAATGATTAGTAACTTAAAGTTCTATTTTTTCTTCCTGGGCCATACTTAGCCCTTTGGGTTTTGAAGTATTAGATTAACTATCATGTAAGATGTCCCACATCCCTAGCAGAACACCTCTGTCTTTTGGAAGACAAAACAAGGATTTAGGAAAAATGTTACTCATAAAAAGAGGAATAAAATGATCATTTCACACCTCAACAAACTTCTTTTACATAACCCTTAGCACACAATTACTGCATCTAAATTGACTGACAGGAAAAGAAGTTATCTGAACTTAAGCAACTGCAGTAACTTGGAGAAAACTGACCTATGAAAATACCAATTACACAAAATGGAAACTCCAATTTCAACTTCCTACTTTTAATACAACCCATACAACAGTGAAGAGTTTGAAATTAATTTTAAGCAGGAGTTTTACTGCTACTCTTCCCCCTCCCCAGACATGTGTGTTTACAATGACAGGGTTAATTCCTGACATTTGAAAATCTATACTGACTCAAATACTCAAATAAAAATACTCAAATGCAGTTGTCTTTTCCCAAATAGAAAACAACAGCATTCGCTGCACTTCAATTTTATTTATTTAGTGTGTTTCAGCAACAGTTCACAATTTTTAAAGTACAGTCTCAAGTCTAATGGAACATCATTATAAAATTACACAGAATATCTGGACTCACCTACCAGATCAGTTTTCTGTGTCTAAGTCTGCTAATAATGTGTTGGCAGATGGGAAATGGAGACAAAATATACAACCATTTTTGTTCTTGCTTGCCGTTTTTAAGTGATATTAAAAAGATGAGTCTAAGCTAGCTTAGCTGCCACGGAAAGCATCAATTTCTTCCTTTGAACATCTACAGGCTAATCTTCCAGCCAGGAAGCATTTTACAAATAAGCCAGCTTAGCTGTAAGTGTTAGCAACAGCTGAGAAATAGGCTGTTTTTTTTCTTCATAGTTGTTTTAAAAGCATACTAATAGTTAATAATTTATTTCTTGTGAAGGGGGCAACAGAGAAGACTTGAAGCTCAGAGAACAGAATGGAAAACAGAGCAGTCTTTAAACTGCCCAGCTGTTCCATTTGCTATTAGCAATTTTCTCATACTGGCTATGTTCACTTCACTGTGCGGTTGTCCTACTTAATCCTACTGATCTAGGACTGTGAAATACAGGAAAACAATAGACCACATTCATCAATGCCATACTTCATGGATGACCCCATCTATGGTGTTCTTCCATTCTCCCACTGGCAGGAAATGGTGCAGAATAGTATTCCATTCTTTCACTGTAGGAGAGGTAAAGTGGTATGCATCACATACTTCTCATGATTCCTAATCAAATACAGTAATGCCAGTAGAATTTCCTGATACTGTTTCAGTTACACCACCTACATAGCTTGTTTTGTGAGAAATGAGTTGATGAAGCTATTCTAAATATTTGTTTGCTAAGTTAGTTACAATATCAACAGTAATGTTATGAGCAGAACAGTTGTGTTTACATGGGCAAAGAACCCATACTAAACTAGTTAACACCATAAGAAATTACAAAAATCCTTCTCCAAAAATCAGCAATAAAGTTTTCATTACATTACCTACCAAGGGTAATACTTACTTCAGTTCTGAATCTCCTGCACAAGAAATTAGGACAAAGGAATCTTCCAACAGTAACAAAGAACCCTTTTATTAAGCTTCAAGATGATACTGAAATGTAGTGTCTACTTTCTTAATAAGCTATCAGAGGTTAATAAAACCATGCTGTCAGCCATTAAACACTGCAAAACAGTCCCAGCTTGATGCTGCATACTTAAATTTCACCCTTCTAACCCTCATACCTTTTCTTGAAATTTAATTTTCTGTTATAAGACTTGCTAACAAAAACCTTCTAGAGGAAGTGAAATGCAGCCATATATTCTTACCATGAGGATCTTCACCTAACTTTTTGGCAGCAAAACAGAAACAACAAGAGGAGATTCAGGTTTTCAAGTTGTTAAAATATTTTCACAACTGGCTTTGTGTTACAACAAAAATTGCTTATGCTAAATTCTGAAAGTCACGCCTGTACAGCATTTTCTCCATAGTGCTGTGCAATATTTGAGCTATTTATAATACAAAGATTTAAAGACTTACTGTTGATCATGTGTCATCACCAGGATAAGAAGGCCTCTAAAAAATGTTAGCATATTTAGTATTTTCAAAAACCCAAGGAAGTGTTCACATATGGGCAGAATGACAGTGATGCCACAGAAGGATAAAGCTAGACTGAAATCTAGATCAACTGTCTGTAATAGTAACATTTTTAAAAGCTATAGGAAAAACCTGGTGATGATCACAAAATAAAGGTAGGTGAGAAGAGCAAAATTAGTCTTAAAATTCCAATAATATTTAACAGTGAAGGTGCAGAGGTACCAGACAATTCAGAAAGCCCCCCAAGAACTCTATGTTCTACAATATTAATCTAAGCAAAAATTGATTTGCTCAGTTTTATAAAACCTAATATTACCTTACTGCAATCACAGTCATTATGGTGCAACAAACACTGCGTTACCATAACACAATTACATAATTATATAGAAAAAGATCTTGTAAAAATCCATACAGATTTTTGTTTCATTAGATACTATAAAGAGCAGACAACCCTGTAACTTGCATTTGTGTCAATATTATAATATTAGAAAAATAAATTTGGCAGTATACTGGAGGGTGCTGGTATCTCAGAGCACAGTGTGTGTCAGACTTGCATACATGCTGCAACAGTGGTGAATACTTACATCCTAAGTATGATGTGCTTTGCATGTATAAAATTCACAGCAAACACACAGAGGAACACTATAATAAACGTTCAGAGATCTGCGGTGCTGAGAATACATTAATACCTCTGTTCTATCAACCAGAGATGGCTTATAATAAATGTATATGTGCTGTGAACATCATCCAATATGCATAACTTAGACTTACTACTACTTTTGTGAATATTCAGCATACAAAGCATTTGGTGTATTGTTAACAACTTGAGTCTGCCATACAGCAAAACACTTTGATACATGCTTGACTTTTTACATGTGAATAGTCCTGCTAAGTTTCACTGAATTGCTTTTTGGAATTATGCTTAAAAATAAAACATACACATCTGTGATTTCTTGGATCAGCCATGATGCTTAAGAGCCAATCTTATAATCTGTGCTTGTACTCATCACCTCCACAGTCAGGTTTATCTATGTATCTGTAGTACAAACTTATTTTCTTTAAATTCTGCAGTTTCTACACCAACTTATATTGCACCGGTACACAGTATTCTCCCTGAAAATTCAATCTAGAAATCGATTAATGTTGTATTTCCTCAGAGAAATATTTATTCAGGCATCATGTAAGGAACTGAAGGCTTCTCTTAACCTAGTAAAAGATTAACAAAGAATTTCTTAATGGGTTCTGATGTGACAAAATCTGAATCAATTCTTGCATTCCACAGCAAGATTGGGTAAAAAAAACCCCAACAAAACACAAAACCCTCCTAAGACCTCCAGAAAATCAAATGGATATACCCTAGAAAGACAAACATGAACTTAGAGGAAAGTAGAAAAATCTTTGATTTTTTGTTTTTTAAGTGATTATCAGATCATATGACTTTTGCTTGCTTAGTGTGTATATTGAGATTTTTTGTTTTAATAAATGAGCCTTCAAATGAGATGATGAGTATGAGTAAACCGTTCAAGTCAAATAGCATTGCTTTCCTAATCTATAAACTCAGTTTTTGGTGACTAGTGGCTAACTTCAATGCAGTCAAAGGAAGAAGTCAAATAACTCAAGAGCATTTGTACTCTTGTGGTTTTAATTTGTTGTTAGTTTTATAAATGATTAAATGGTTTCTGAAAATTAAAATATCTATTTTATGATAGTTCTTTGCATTGGGCAGAATACTGTGAGTATTTATCTGTAGGGTTTTTTTTTATAATTTATCTGTGTTAAAATGTAAGGAATATCTTAAGGCTCACATCCTGCAAAGACTTGAATAAATATAAAATATGTACCCAAGGCATATACTGGAATTCATGGGACTGATTTTGCAGTCCCATTTTGCATCAAACAAATTCTAATGCTCCAAACAAGCATGCCACCTCTGGGGACAAACTTCATGAGCTTCATGTTATACCTGGGTCTTTGGCTTTGCTACAGGATCACTCAAATTTTGAAGGCTATTCCAAGAGACAGAGTAACTCATGAGGCACTTAGGCAACCTTAGTAAATTTAGGACTTAAATACAGTTTTAGCATTATCAAAATAATGTATAATTAATCTTTTCATCATAGTTATAGACCCATCTCATTACATACTTTAAAAAAAAAGGACACAACACAAAAGAAGCAAGAAAAGCGAAATAACAGAAAGTATCATCCTCTGTCCTAATGTGAACCATTAATTTGCAAGAGAAATGAATTAACTTTTTCACGTGACATGTACATTCAGTGACATTAATGTAACATGTCCAAAACGATTTCACCTAGAAATTAGATTATCCACTTCAATACTTTAATCCACTTTTTCATACTTTTTGCTGAAAAAAAACCCCAAATACAAAACTAAAAGTCCAAAACCAAAACAAAAAAATCCCCAGGCTCCATCAACAGTGCTAGCTTATAATGTCAAATTCAAACCACACTATAGCTATGATGTGCTGACAATTACTTTCAGACAGTTTATTTCCTCATCAGTCCATTACAGAGCTACTTATGAAATCATTCATGTGTAAAATAAACATATTCTTGTATTTTGCTTAAAAAAATGTGTTTACTAAACACATTTTGTAAAGTAACATTGATGTAAAATCAAGCTATGAAGTTGGAAAGTTTAACATTGCTAATTTTATTAGATGGTTCATAATTCCATTAACACAGCTAATCTAGAATTTTGTCTACAAAGAAAAAACACGACAAGCCAGATATCACTAAAAATGTAACTGTTAACAAAAAAATCCAGTTTGACAAGACACATATACAAACAGATAATTAGTTCTCTGAAAATAGGAGTTTCAATTTCAAGTCGAAAGTATAACAAGCTAAAAGAAACTTAATTTGGAATATTTATGGCACATTTAATGGTAGGGAAGTCCATAATGAAAAATACACTAACACCGTTTTGTGGCAAAGATCCTCCAGTTTACTGTGGATGATTGGCATTGTTATGGTGATAGGAGTGCTTCATGAGGCAAAAAGAGAAACTTGTATTATATTCTACTAATTAAGGATGAAAGTATAGACATACTCAGTTCTGTTAAGAATTAAATGGGTAAACTTAAAGGTCCTGAAGGAAGAATTTATTGTGTACAAGTGTCGTGGTTTAAGCCCAGCCTGTCACTCAGGAAACCATGCAGGGGAGGAGAATCTAAAGAATGTAACTCCCATGGCTTGAGATAAGAGCAGTCCACTAAGATACAACACAAATCACTACTGCTACCACCAATAATAATAATGATAAGGGAAAT
>JANHGB010040739.1:0-20904 GCA_026283785.1 Coracopsis vasa | reverse complement strand
ACATTTTCCCAATAAAAAAAAAAAAAAAAAAAAAAAAAAACAACCAAAAAAAAAAAACCTAGTAAGAGAATTCTACTGGCCCTCATCAAACTCTGAAACTCAATACATGAAGAGATACCCCTGTATCAACTCTATCTCCAGATGTAAAGTGTTTCTGGTAGATCTATGGTCAGTTTTAGAAGAGTAGTTGTTGTGGTTTAATCCCAGCATGAAAACTGATTAAGGCAAGCAGTAAGCAGATGCACTCCCATCACTTTCATTTAGCAATATATTTCACTGTTATTTAGTCAGTAAAATTTCCAACTCTAACTATTAGAACAGTCTTACAGTAAGCAGGTTCCTGATTACATTGCTGCATTGAAACTGTGCTATCAAGGATCTGCCAGAAGAATGCAAAATGATGCTGTGCATAACTAGCCATAAGGCTTTGGGGTGTTTCAGTACCCTATATATTTCAACTTTCTGATTCTCTTACTTTCTTTAAATACCTTAAGTCTCGATGAAGTATATACATAAGATAAAACTTTACAAAATGAAAAAAAAAAAAACAAAACCCCAACCCCCCAGCTATATAACTGTCCTTCTTAGAAAGGGGGTGAAACACTTCTAAGTTCATACTGCCAAATTATTTTTGAAATGATTATTTTTGAATAGGATGTGTCAAATGAGAGCAAACACTTCTGCAACTATGTATGGTAGCAAAAATGCCATGTAATCAGTGAGGCATTTATCAGCCAGTGGTGTTAACTCCTTAACATGATGTGGGTTTTTTTTTGAAAAGAATATTCCAATTCAACCAGCTTTGGAAAGTTGAGTTTAAAACAATGAACAGCATTTATAATGGAAGAGTTCTCAAGGTTTGGGTTTTTTTAAAAATCACCAACAGCTGGGATGTTGATGAATACTGCACAGACTTCCAGACACAGAGAAACTCAAAGGACAAGTTCCACAGCTGTAGGAACTGCCAAAATAATTCAGATCTGAATTTGTCAGCCAACTGATTTTAAGTTTCAGTATCCTGTGAAATATAAAGGTGGGTGTATCACATCAAAGGTCTATATAGCCAGTATCTTGCTTCCAGCAGTGGTCAGGGATCTGCCTAGAGAGTAGCATAAAAACAGGATGTATATAAAGAAAAACTTCATAGTCCTACCCTCCATGGGAAATTGTGACCTGCACATTAGGAATTTCCCGTAAACAGAACATAGTATCTTTAAATATGCACAGAAAAATTCTTCTATTCTTCTTTGAATTATTATTCTTCTATTCTTAGTCATTTGCAGCACTAAAAATCCAACAAAATGATGGCAGATTTTTTATTTTGCTGCGTAGAAGACTGCATTTGTTGCACAGTTAACAGTGTTCCTGGTAACTGTTCACATCACCCTGGATGTCCACTTAAAAAGCACCCAGCTTTTCTTTACAAAAGTTTACATATAATTCGTTCAGTCTTCCAACACCAGTATAAAAAATAAAAACATAAGACAGAGACAATAAGAATATTCCCTACTAATAAGACTGGAAAAGACACTTAACATTATTAAAAGGCAAAGAGAACAAGCCACAATCAAAACTGAAAGGACCATCCTCAGCTCATTTTATGAGGATTTTCTTTGCATTCAACAGGAAAAAAAGAAATATTGAAAATGCCTGGTCATGCAGGTGAACAAAACTATCCTGCTATTCTTAATTGCTACTTCATCTCACCACTTTTCAGCAAGGTAGAGGTATTTTTCGAGTAGCAGCATGTGGTTCCATGACAGACTCCACAGGCAGTTATGCTGTGAGTTTTGGAGATTCCTTTATATTGGGATGCTGCTGTTGCTGCTGTGTTGGATTGTCATAACTGCTTGAACAGCATTTTCTTCTCTTTCAGATGCTGAATTTTGAAGATGTTCTCTTGGGTTTTATATGTGTTTATACATACACATACATATACGGAAAAATAGAGCTGAAGATTATTCCCATGCTTATGTACCATATCAAGTTTAAATGTTATTTTGCTAAATATCATGTACTATGCCCCAATGGAAAATTACTAATATTCCTAGTCATAGTTTTAATATTCTAAAATAATTAACCTAATCCAATTCTCCTGCTGCACTTCAGTTTTCTTATTTATTATTTCTGTTTTTTTGATAATGTCATCTAAACCAGAATTACAAAACTAAACAGTGACTACACAAATACACATGTTTGTATCTTTTCAAGCTGAAGCACAGAAGAAATTGAAAGAATAAAAGATAACCAGCCATTTTTTTATGTATGTGGTACACAGGTCATTTCACTGAATATGGAATCAGGGGGCAAGCACAAATATTTGTATAGCTGTCTGCAGTATAGATCTCTGTTCTGAAATAGCTGTGGTGTAAAAACTCACATTTTACAAATCACAGTATTGCATTAATCAATTAAATAAAGACATCAAATGCTAAAAAGCCTAAACCATAATTAGCCCAGCTTTAATTTAGCAATAGCTATGTAATCCTGCTAATTTACACAAAAGACTAAAAAATGTCTGCAAGCCCAATCCTTCAGTTCAGTGGTGAACCAGGAAAACACCTAAACCTAAGAACCGTATACTCCAATGATTCTTTACACCTCAAAAACCACAAGCAATCTTTTTCCTTGTGGTGCAAATAGAAAAACAAAAACAAAACCGAAAAACCTAGAAAACAAGCATAGAAAATCTCACTATTCTGGGTCAGACTGAGACCTTGGAACCTCCCCGAAGATACTGTTTTTTAATGGAAATGCCAACACCATGTACAGTGTTGCTAGCAGATACTGTTTTAATAGAAGGTATCTTCTCTGCAACCCTTTTCCCATTTCTAAATAGAGCCTAACATGAGTCTGTTGATCAGGTTTCTTGTCAACATTTTCAACTCAGTGTGGATTTTCAGACTGACTATCATTTTGTGGCTCCTGTGTTTTTCTACTTCTGTTTTAATTTACGACTTGAAGTAAGTGCACTAGGTGGATACTTATCAAGTCTCTACTTCCCTGGAGGGCTACAAAATACAATTTCCATGTTCACTGCTGATGGCCTACATACAGCACAAATGACACAAGAAGAACGGGCTTCTTAATGTAGTGGGTAAAATGCCCATGAACCAGCGTCTCTAGGGGTTGGATTAGAGGAATAAACAAAACAGATTTTACCCCAGTGGATTCAGATATTTTCTAAAAGATTTAGTGCAAGTAACCTGAGCTGTCTAACCATAGAATTTGTAGAAATAATAAAAAGTTAAACCAAATAGTAAAAACATTGTTCCTGCAGGGTTCAGGGGTTTTCTATGAAACTTACAACCACTGAAAACATGAAACGCAGAACATTTCCCCACTGTTTGCAAAAGTACTTGACAAAAGGTACTTTTCAACTGTGATTTAGGGTAAGCTTCTTTCTTTTGCTGGAGATGTTCAGTTAATCACTTTGAAACTCCAATTTGGATTAAATTCTAGGAATATAGAAATAAATCTTAGCTTCAATTACTGGAATATAGCTGAATTGCATTATTTTTTGAAACCAAGACTAGTGATATCAGAATGTAACTATTTCTCTTTCATTCCTGAAGTAACTTTTTATTTCATCATTAATTTTCAATGAGTCAAAAGTTCTGGTAGTTGTGGCCAGACATCAGATGACTGCAAACTGAACAGGGACACAGACACATTCTGTAAAGATTAGATTGGTTCCCTACATGCCTTCACTTCAAGGTTGAAAAAGCAAATAATCAATACAAAGTCTTTAGCTTTATAACTTATCTCGGATCTATCTTCAGCATCACTATGACACAAAGTCATGGGTACAGAACTAGTTCAATGTTCAAACCCAGATGGAAGAATGACATTAGCTGAATCATGAATATTAATTTTTGTACCAGAAAATTCTTTGAGAAACTCCCATTAACATTCCATCATACATGAAGTAATTTAGCTTTTAGAACTACTCTATCAGGTATTACAGTTACGGACAACAATTATGAGAGATCACCAATAGCATAAGCTGATTTACCAAATACAAAAATTTTGTCCTTCAGGACCTTTTCATATTCTGTTCTGCACTGTCTTTAGCATAGGAAAACCAGTGAGTACATAGCAACATCTTCATCCGCATACAGATAAACGAAAACTCCAAAAGTTCTGGGAAAAGAATATCTTCCCAAGGATAGACAAATAACTCGGATCTTCCACAGCCTGGATCTTTCACTGCCAGCAGCGATGCTATGTGTAAGAAACTGCTATTTCAATAGTTAGCAGGAATCTAGACTTTCCTAAATATAATTATGTAAAATACAAAAAGCATTGACAGTAGCTGTTCTGCAATAATTTTTCTTAGTTCCCCTAAAAGTTTAAAATTACTATTTTTCCACACATTGAAATAAATCCCTTTCCCTACTGCTATATTCATTGAATATGATTTTTAATCCCACTAAGAATAAAACCACAATGGAAATGAGTGTTCTGTCCAGTGCAACCAAATCAATGACTTTGCCAAGGCTTTAATTCTGAGTTACCTCTTCTGACTCAAGAATTATACACCTATTCTGGAGATGTAAAGATTTAATCATTCAGCTCAAACCTGTTAGCGCTGAAGATTTTAGGTGTTTCATTATCATATTAAACTCTAAAACAGCAATGTCCATCTTATTTCAAGAACCCGATTTTGCTTAAACTGTGAGGTAACAGACTCTCAGACTCATTTATGACACATGAATCTCTCTTTGAGCTTTCATCACCATTTTCACTTCCCTTCTACCTTATTCACTTGGTGTCACTAATATATGTAGTATCCCAGCTGGTCATATTTTTTTGTTTTTTTTCTTGAATATCAATTTTACATTAGTAAAGAACTCAATTATCTATATTCCCTGAGTGAGTTAACTGAAGTGCTGGGAGATGAGAATGCTTGTAACTGCAGAACAGAGAAATAAGCCTAGTAAAATCACTCAAAACCTTGACTCTCAAACCAAAAATCATTGATCTTCTCTGAGTTTTCTTTTGAGAAAATCTGCATGAAGTAATTTTGATTACTTGGAGATTTTTATGACACTTTCAGATTTACAGTTTAGAAAAATCTTGTTGCTTTACAAACTGAACTAAAACCAGGCATACTTGTGGACAAATTGTGCTCCACTTATTCCTATTTCTGATTCTGATTAAACATCACTTCTTAGGCTGCTTGAGATTTAAACCATTCCTAGTACACTTGCTTTTACACTACATGACAGCAACTTAGCATAAGTTCTTAAAAGACCTTGCAAAATCTGTCACCTTAAACATAAAGAATTATAAATAACAACTTAATCATGTTATGCCATTAAAACCAAACTACTAGAGACAAGATAAAATATGCTAGTCTTCTTTTCTTGTCAGCTTATTCACTGGATTTTTTTTAATATGCTACATTTACCTTCATAGTGGTCTTTCGGGGAAACCAGTTCTGTTGTGTCTAGATTTGATGTATGGAAGAGAAACACTATGTAAAAAAATAACAGTTTGGGGGTAGTTACTCGTAATATAATTTAGAATATAAATTTGCTGTTATTCTTTTACCATTTTAAATCAAAGAATTGTGTTTTATGAACTTATTTCCAGGCATAGCTACTTTTTGTGCAATTCTCAATCAAAAATCAGTGTTTTTTTCACATCCTTAAAAGACAATACTTCCCTAAATTATCACTGTATCTGTGCAGTAGCAGTAAGAGATTGAAAAAATCACCAGTAAAGCTGATTAAAATACCCAAAAATATAGAAAAATAAGGGAAGTTGCACTGTGTATACCAAAGTTGAAATCATAAACAATTAAAACGAATGCCCTCCAAAGGCTTCAAGGTCCACTCAAAATATTTTTTTATAAGCAGCTTCTGTGCAGAAATGAAAATGCGCCCTTTTCGCTCTCCTTCCTTCCTTCTTTCACTCAGCATAAGACCTATCCTCTGATTAGATAAAGGCTGTGATACCTCTGCAGGTTCCTCACAGCACAGCCTTACACCAAAGCCTGTAACTGCTTCAACAGCATTTGTCATCTCTGCAGTATATGTGCTGTAATTCCCCTCCTCTGGCTTTTCTTTTAAACTAGATCACAAACAATCTTTGAGCAAAATAAGAAAAACAATTTTAACTAAGGAAAAATGGCACCTGGGTATTAAGTGCTATACATAATTAAATTGCCTTCCTTGAGTAATTTAAAATACTATTCATTCCGCATAAATGGCCTTTGTTTTTTTGTTACTAATTTTTATTTAATGCAATTCTCCAACAGTTTTTACCTCTTAAAAACAGACAAAAAATATTTGACAAGTATTTTCAAGAAAGCTGTTTCAGATTTCTCAAAGACTTTCTTTTGAACATTTATTGATTCTACATACTTAAATTAGGGAAAAATTTTGCTCTGTCACTGAGTGTTTTATTCATAGATCTATCTTTTATTATGAAACCCAACAAAAATTTTACTACCAGCACAGAATCTAGTCCACACTTAAACCAGAATTTACTCTTGATTTGGGAAAGTCATAGAAATTTAAGAAGCAGATTTAAATCTGGCCCAAATAAACCATCAGAAGTCCCACATTCTGAGATTTTGGATAGACTGAATTTGCATAATGAGTCCTCCCAGACCCATTTCTAATTCAAACACTGCTTTCTGCTTGTTTGTTCATAATAAAAAATCCTTAAAATACTTTACATGGTTCCCTTTCTCAAACATAATATCAGAAATTATTGGCAAGACCAGGACAATATATTTAAGTAGTCATCTTTCATGGCAAGAGAAAAAAATTGCTACATAAAAGAAGAAATTGAGGACATAATTACTATGTTTTATCCAGTAAAAAATTCCAGTTCTAACACGGATAGTGGAGAAACACTGAAAATAAAAGTACCAAAAAGGAATTAATAATTTGATCTGACTTTCTTTATATAGTTCCTTTGGTTCACAATGATATTGTATTGTTTTGTAAAAGCTTTTTCACATTGCATCATAACCTGTTCAGGTATGTAAGTGTGTGGTTTTTTATGAATGACATAAACTCAGTGCATAAACAAGCATATTATAACCACCTTAATCACCTCTTTCTCACTAAAAACCAGTAAAAACTCAGAAAAAAGGAAAAAATGTTCTATCATAAATGGTAAAGTTGATCTATTTTTTTTTTTTGCATCATCAATCCTGTCATAAAAAGGTGAAGTGAAAAACTGAACAAATGTATCTAACCCACAAAATCATTTCAAATGGAGATATTCATACAAGAAAAATGTTCAACTTATTTTTCTTTATTATCACATTTTGTTATCATTCTACTTACTTGCTATTTCTCTAAGATGAGGTCTCATTAGATATTCTTACTCTTTCAGAGAAGAAACTACAACCCATGTCAACACTATTCTATGTTGTGTTTTCTTGTTGGTTGCCTGTGATTGTTTGAGAAAGACAGTTGTCTTCCACAGCAATGAGGACTGCATTAGAAGTTCGTCCTTTAGTGTAATGTAACATAGGCATCAGCAGTACTCATGTGAAAAATCCAAGGTTATATAACAATTCTGAATAAAATCAGGTGCAAAACTTTCAGAAATATAGGTTCCATGAGTTTTCTGATACCAGCTATATTTAATCCTGTCTTAAAAGCAATGACATCATTTTGGGAACAAAAAAGTTAAATATTCCAATACAAATAGGATAAAAGACTACTTAAAATTGCACTTAGAGTAACACGTTTATGCTGTACAATATCATTACACACAACTTGTGTATGCTATTGTAGGATTGGCCACCAGACCTTTCACAAAGAAAGGTATATCCTAGAGGAAAAAGATGAATTTGAATATCTTCTTTCTTGAAAAGGAGCCCTTAATTTATTATTTTTAATAGGCACTTGGATTATACAGGGAATAAAAATGTCAAATATTTATCTGCCTATGAAAATTATAATTTAATTTCAATTTTATGTTACTAATACAATTAACATAGATTAATATACTTCAGGGAGAAAAAAAGAGGAAATATTAATCTATTAAAAATATGTGTATGTTATTAAATTAAAACACTTAAACCCCGAATTCCTGAAGTAGTAAGTCCTTACATCAAGCCCATATTAATGTGTAAGTAAAGCACTCTTCCAATCAGTTACTGCTAAAATATAAATCTCTCCTTAAGATTGGTAATAAGTCTGGTTTGCATTACATTTTTGCATCTTTGTTTCAGTTGTGGTTTTTTTTGTTTTTTTTTTTACCTGCATGGGAAATTATCACCTTCCCCGTAAATTGCCTCTTAAGATATTCAATGCATACCTGAAGAAGTCCATGCAATTAGAAGAAGGCCTGGAAATAGCAAATTGTGATAAGCCCAATCAAGTGTATGCAAGAAATTGAAAAGAAACACTACATTATTGCCTACCCTCCTTCCAAACACCAACTTAGCTTTATAATATTATTTAACTTCAACAAAGTTATTTCACTTCAAATTCAGTTTCAATGTTGCTTCACTTCAGCTGAAAAAAACACAAGAGCAAAATAAACCAAGAACTATGGCTAATTATAGTAATTACTGGACATTTTTCACTGTGTTAGAATTTCTGTCTTGACTTCACAAAATACATGCTTAGGTGACTACTCATTATTTATAACTTATCAATAATAATGGTGTTTATGAAATTATTTGTATATGTAATTCTGTTTTAGAATTACATATACTATTTTAAAACCTCTTGTGAAATCAAGATAGGTGGTCAGGCACATTTGTAACACACTGTAAAGGGGATGTTAACGTAGTCTAGAATGAAGAAAAGTAGTATCAATATTTGATGAGGTAATCTATATAGTCATATCAACTGTTTCACCTAATGTGACTACAGTACAAGTGTAAATTAGTGCAATTAAAGAAAAGAATTTTAGTGTTACTTCCTAGATGAGTAACAGTAGCTAAACTAACAAGAAAAAGAACTAACTTTTTTCAAAGTCTTAAAATAAGTTTCAGCTTCAAAAAAGCCCCCAAATGTTTAAAAGTGAAGAAACTTAAACCACTGAATTAGAATTTATGAAGGAGAAATAGGAACAGGAAAGATACTGCTTCTGCCTGAGGTGCAAAGACCACATCAGATGCAAAGGACTAAGAAAGAAAACTGCTGGGTTTTGGATACCTCTAAAGAGAGAATTTTCACAAAGCAGAGCCTTTGCTCTGTTTCCCATAGGTTGTAGGTTCAGAAAAAAAAGTGGCAAAAAGGGGAAGAATCATTGTTCCTTATGACAGGCAACAAGGACTTAATATGGCTTCTCATTATTCCATATCCCACTATGATACCCAAATTTCTTCTCTCCAACTATAATAGCAAATAAAATTGAGAAGTTTCTGCCAACTGCAATTCTGTTCACTCAAAACATCTCCTTTAATCCAAGTTTTAACCTTTGTAAAGGTTTTAAGAGACCCTGTTCTGTCCCATCCTGATGTATTTTGCAGACTGAAGCAAATACTTCCGAACTGAGAATATAATTTCAATTTAACAGTGCCTTACTTCAAAATACTACCACATTGTAAGAGTGTGTGAATGTATATATAAAACTATAAATTGTAAATAAACTATATACAGAGAGAGAGAATGCATACATGCCTGTGTGTCTGTGTGCACAGGATTTTATTTTGCTTCATTAGTTCAGAAAAAAAGCCTAACCGGTTGCATCAACAGCACATATTTCACTGGTGGATTTAAAATACTTTCTAGAAGACAAGAAACTTTGTATAGGTCACATATTTTGCAATGAAGATTTCAGCTAGTCCTCACACTCAGACCTTTGCCTGGTCATGTAAGCAATACAAGTAAGAACAATTTGCTTATACCTTCTAATACTATGGTGAATGCAGATTATTTCTTTTTAAGTATAAAACCAGCTGGGAGGGAACAAAACACCTGAAATTTGAGAGGGTTCAACTGACAGGAGGATGATGTGGACTCTGAAAAACCCATAAAATTCCAGTTTAAAACCAAACAAACAAACACACACACAACCAAAAAATACACTAATGTAATGAAAGACCTCCAAACCCCAATTTGTCTCACTCTGTTATTCTTCTACTGAGGGAAAGCAGCATATCCCTGGCTCTCATCTACAACGATAGAAGATGGTAGGTGCGCATATAAAAATGACAATGGAGCCCATGTGAGCATTCCATCTTTTTCTGTTCCACTGTCTTTGCTACTCGATAAGGTGATGACTACAACTGCATCACTAAATACACTCGCTTCAAAGAGACTCCCCTAATAGGGAGAGACACTTCAGGGGAAATAAAACAGTGGAGAATATCCATAAGCCTGTGATAAATTTCAGACACTTATCTGATAATATATATATATTATACGATATAACCAGGACAAGGATGAACTTAAATGTCCTGACAAGACACTTCTGATATGGTCTTAAAAGCCTTTCTGATCACCTATGCAACTAAGTCCATGTTCTTTCCGGGTCCTTGAAGAACATGGGTCATACAAAGATTACCTTTCATCTGCAGCAAGAACCAAATGTATTGATGTGCAGTACCTGCATATCCGGAGCCAATATCACTATTTATAAAATAAAGAAGGCATCTAGTGTGACACTGAAATCCTCTCATTCCCGGTACACAGAATGAATGACTGAATTGCCATAGAACATCTAGTATAGGCCCAGATAAAAAATTCTATTGTATGATGAAGAACAAACGGAAAGGTGCAACTACTGCTATTGAAAACAGTGCCAAAGCAGCGATAATCCAGTGCCAGTGGAGTGCAGGGTAATACAAATTTTTATCTCTTTAGCTTCATCTTAGTCAGATAAAATGGCGTCAAGAGAATTGCCTCACGCATCACAGTGATTGCATGGCCCTGGAAAGCTCAAGTCTTACAGCATGATGTCGAAAATGGAAGAAAGAATACAGCATCTAATCAGAATCAATCCTTTTCCTACAGTTTTGCAAGTCTTTTGAGTTATCAAGGCCTGAAAGACCAATGCAGCTTGGTTAAGCAAGCACAGGTGGCTCTTCAGCAGCCTGGTTCTGACATCAGAAAAGACCTCTATGGCTGACAGAGCAAAAAGCTCTAGAGTTTGACTCATCTTGCCTGAGGCTTGAACCACAGGCAGGATTTTTGCCATCCAACTCTGAGGCAGTACAAACACCCACAGCATACGTTGAAATGGGATGTGATTGTCTCAGGTAGAACAAGGCCAGAAAGCCGTTTAGTGAAGTCACCAAATGTTGAGGAAGGAAAGGTATCTGAACACCAAGATACAACAGAAATAGAAGGATTTTGTCTCCCTAGGATAGGGAAACAATAAGATAGGAGCTCAATTTGTGGGGATGTTTCATCTTGTACTCCAAACTCTGAGCAAATAGAAAGGTTAAAAGTCAGTCCTCTGTAGATACTGAAAGGGAAATCTTTCTTTCAAGCTGTGAGGTGTGAACACATCTAAGAATGCATATGTGACTTATTTGAACATGTAGTATGTATTTGTACATGTATTCACACAAGCATACAGACATGAGATATAAAATATATCACTCTGTTTCTAGAAATATTTAGATTGCTACCCAAGCAAATCAAGAGGCTACCTTAAACTTCAGAGCATAGTTAAAAATATGTTTATAATCTCCAACTGTAAAGAGAAAAAAACTATGATTGTTGCAAGTTGGCTTTATCATTATAATAAGAGAATGGTAGCTTACCGACATATATTAACTATGAATAGATGTTCATTTTTCATGTCCTGAAAATGTCCATAAACAGTGTCAGAATATTTGATTATTAAACTGTAGGTAATATAGGATGTGCCTTACATGTACAATAAAACCTCAAAACCATTGTGTTTATATGCACTGATATATGCACTTAAAGACCTACTTATTTATAATTCAGACACTGTCCATTTTTAAACATATACAGTAGCATATGTGACTTCTTGTCAAACTTAACTAAGAAATCCTTCTTTTTCCAATTTTTTAAAGAATGTATATCTGCACAAGCTCTTAGGAAAAACTGACTGGTCAGGACATGGGAAGAACTGCCACAGAAAGGATGGCATAAAAAGACTTCTGCTGTGTCTTTTATTCTTAGAAACAAATCAAGTTAATTTCAGACTAAGCCCTAGAAAAGTTTTCAACAATCTTCACCTTTTAGCAATTTGATTAAATCTACCTTAAAAGCCACTCAAAGAGCTATTTGTTTGCCATTACAAACTTTATGAAGACTGAGGGACTGCCAATGTAGCTAATGAAATGCAATATGCAGAAAGAACTGCAGGTAACTGAACCATAAAAGATAAATTGTTGAAAGTAAGATATTTGTTTCAATTACACTTCTTTCAAAATATGTATAATGTTAACCCGAAAATTTAGTTTTCAAGAGAAAATGGTGATTTTTTGAGATGTAATAGGAATATTAATTCCTATTGTCTTGTCCACAGGGATTAAGTGCAGAGTTTATAACGAACACACACTAAGTTTCAGAATGTAATACATAATCCACCCCACGTGAACAATTCCAGGACTGTGTCTAGAGTGGATGGGGTGGTGGTTTGGTGTAGGGTTGAGGCTAGTTGAACTTTTTTTACCTTATATGACCCTCTCTATCACTCACCTGCAAATGGCTGTGCTGTGGCCAGTGCACAGGGAACATTCCAGATGGAGGCAGGGAGCACCTGCACAGCAACAGCCCGGTGCAGCAGTGATTTCAGCCAGTCAGAACTAGGTACTTGCTACCCAACCCTGTAACTGTGTTGGGACCTGGCAGAACCCCTGTGAGAGGGTGGGAGAGGCTGCTGGGTGCTGAGGATAATAGGGTGGGAGCATAGCTGAGAATTGTGATCTTCAACTTTCAGAGTCCCTACTAGTCTTCCACTAGTTCCAGGTTTGAACAGTTTTAGCTGGAGGGCTTAGTAGGCCACAAATACTTTTTTTTACTTCAAGAAATAGAAGAAAGCCCTAAGTCTTAAACTACAGGGTAGTCCCTGTCATAACGCTGTAAGCAGTCTGGTACCTGGGGGCTCTGGCTGACCAAAGTGAGTACGGCCATGTAAACTGACAGGAAACCAGACAGCTTGCCACTTGAAACTTCCCACCTTTCGGCAGAAATGCATAGGAACTGACATGCATCCTTGAAGTATTTCATTTCTGATGAACAAGCACATTCATGGCACTTCACTGGAAGTTGACTTGAAGTATATGCCATTTGGAAACAGAGAAAAGTATCTGCTGGACAACAACATGCATATGAAACCCATAAAAAAAGAGGCAACTGTGGACAAAGTAAAAAAAAAAAGAGGAAAAAAAACCCCAAACACCACAAGCTCAGATAGTCAAGAGACAATCTACTTTCTCACTATTACTCTTCCATTAGGAAATCTTATTCTACCTTCCCCTACCTCTTGTTTTGTTTTACAGAAGCACCGAGGAGCTATTCCTGGTAAACCCAAAGTCAGTGTCAGGTGTTTTTTCTTCAAAGACAAGAAATGAAAGAATGCAAGGACAAAAGCTGATTGACATTTAAATAGTACTTGCAACGCTGCATTATAAGAAATGGAGAATAAAAAGGCGAGCAAAAGCCAGAAATAAGATTTTTTTAAAAGAAGCTCAGAAAACATAGAAGCATATACACCATAAATGCTATTATATAGCACTGTTCAAAATGAAGAGTGACACGAAGTAGGACAAGTCAAGAAAAAATGGTACTGGATGAAAACCAGAATGGTCATTCACTCAAGGACAATAAATCACACTTCTGAAAATTTGCTGTTTCGTATCATTCCAAATCCATGGTGAAATCTGAGACCAGGAGCATAAATTATGAAAATTTACACTACTGATTTGTTTTTTTACTCCTTCACTCTTCTTACTCTCAGAATACCGTACTTTTTGAAGGCTTGCATTTCAGTGTAAGCCAGTTCTGTTCAATATACCATTATAATAGAAGCAAACAGTTATTTACTCACAGTCATTTAATTTTCAGGCACATAATTCTAAATATAAACATGTCTTAAAACTAAATTTGGAATATCCAAGCTGAACACAATCTCTAAATTACGGATAACTGAAAAAGTGTACATAATCAAGCTGAAATTTTATTACTATCAATGAGATCTTCTTGCAGAATATCTATGTTGCCTTCACAGTGATATGTTTGGTTTTCCTACAAATATGTTATAATAGATGGATTTTAAAAACTGATTCTTTAGGCAGGTAATGTTCTTTGCTGCTCTCTATACTGAAAATTAAGCAAATTTTAAAACAATGCACAACCAAGTAAGTATGTCTAAGTTCAAATACGTGAAAGAATGATAAGAGTAGAATTTAAATTCACACATTATATGTAGTAATTAAGCAAAGCCTGGTTTATGTTTTCTACAAAAATTTCCAATGTTAAATAAATTCTGTTACATATTACTGAATGCATAATACTGACAGCAGAACTATAATGACTATCCACACTGTGTACTACACTGACACACTCAGGACAGTTAATTAATTAAAAATGTAGTATTTTCAAAAATTGCAGTTCAATATACTATAAGATAATGTAATTAATCCTATGTTTCTTTTGAGATATATGGCTGTAGCATACAGAATCATAGAATAGTTAGGGTTGGAAAGGACCTTAAGATCATCTGGTTCCAACCCCCCTGCCATGGGCATGGACACCTCACACTAAACCATGTCACCCAGAGCTCTGTCCAACCTGGCCTTGAACACCGTCAGGGATGGAGCACAGTAAAGAATTTCTTCCTTATATCAAACCTAAACTTCCCCTGTTTAAGTTTGAACACATTACCCCTTGTTTTATCACTACAGTCCCTAATGAAGAGTCCCTCCCTAGCATCCTTATAGGCCCCCTTCAGATAATGGAAGGCTGCTCTGAGGTCTCCACTCAGCCTTCTCTTCTCCAGGCTGAACAGCCCCAACTTTCTCAGCCTGTCTTCATACGGAAGGTGCTCCAGCCCCCGATCATCCTCGTGGCCCTTCTCTGTCATCTAATTAGCTTTTTCTACACCAGGATGCAGTGACATGCACCATACTGACTTTTTTTTAAACTTCAGAAAACCCATGACTTACTACCGTAAAGGTTTCTGAAAAACATTGACCTTTCCTTTTTCACTAAATTTAATGCAACTTCTCACTCATGTTTTCCTTCAAAACAACTTAGGTCAACTCACCTCAAAGTTTCTCTACTTCAGAGACTCCCTCCAACACAAGGCACAGGCTACAGAGACAAAAATGATCTTTTTACATCCCTGCCTGCTGCTCTTTGTGTTTCAGAACAAAAAGAGTATTTCAGTCACTGAGTGCCAAGATACTAAGGAGGATTCACTTTGCTTAATGTCTATTCTCTTGTCTAGGTCAGCTGTTTGGGCTACCTTCCTCTGTAGCCAAAGAGACAGGTAGGCGCTTGCAGAGGATGTTAGCATATCCTAAGAAAGATATGTAAAACATAAACAGTGAATCAGTCTGCAAAGGTACATCTTTGTCTCTGGGGACTACATAGTAATTGTAGGAAAAGAGTTTAAACTAGTGATCCTTTGAATAGCAAAAATTAGCTGAAAGATGTCCTTGAGCAGAGACAAGTGCCAGTACTACGTCTCAGTGCCCTATCACACATTATCTGTCCACAACAAGCAGAACCATGATGCCATTCTTCTGAAGTCCAGCAGTAAGATCTGTATAGCCATGGCCTTCATTGTTTGGCTGCTTCATTACCTTCATCTCCTGCTGGCACTGTTAGCCACTGACTAGCTGGCTGAGCCCAGAGCAGACCTCCAGAGGGGGAGCTTACTGCAGAATAAGATTTCCCTCACCTCAGCCACTTTCCTGCTTGTGCAATTTGGGAAAAATTTGCATGTCTTTTGCAGTTCAGAAAGTCTCCCTTTCTTGGGAGAATTTGCTCTGAAGAAATACTCAGAAACTACCTCTTTCACCCTCCTGCTCCGCTTCTTTCTTTGCCAGCTACATGACCAGAACATCAGCAACCAGAATGTCTAATCCATCTGCCTGCAGAGTCCCACGTGCATGTGGATTATCCTGTTTGTACTGATGACAGAATTTGGCAGTATGTGGCCACATTGCCCAACAACAGTTCAAAAAAACTGGCACTGGAAGAGATAGCACATGCCAGGACTGTGGCAATCTAACACAAGCAGCCCTGGCTCAGAAATCCTGTAATTTCTAGCAGGAAGCAGTGATACTGCTTCTTCCTTAATTTGGACTGCCCTATATTGCCTGTCTTGTGATGGAAATACTGAAATATGTTTGAAGGGGAGAATTATTCCCTTTTGCCTATTATTTGGTAATCATAGAATCATGGAATGGTTTGGATTGGAAGGGATCTTAAAGATCATCTAGTTCCAACCCCCTGCCGTGGGCAGGGACGTCTTCTGCTAAACCAGGTTGCTCCAAGCCCCGTTCAACCTGGCCTTGAGCATTGCCAGGGATGGGGCAGCCACAACTTCTCTGGGTAACCTGTCCCAGTGCCTCACAACCCTCGTAGTAAAGAATTTCTTTCTAATATCTAATCTAAATCTACCTTCTTTCAGTTTAAAACCTTTTCCCCTTGTCCTATCCCTACATGTCCTTGTAAAAAATCCCTTTACAGATTTCTCGTAGGTACTGAAAGGCTGCTCTAAGGTCTCCCTGGAGCCTTATGCTATTTTCCAAGTTCAATATTTTTTTAATTGGTGTAAAGCCTGTGGAGAAGGACAGAGTTTCCTTTAGAACTAATGTGGGTGGAACAACTGACAAACCCTTCCTCGGATCTGCAGCAGGAACAGCAGACTTTGTATTAGTAACAGATTGGGAGCAATAGTACTGGTTTTAACCACCATGTTTGTACGAGATGCAGACTATTTAAGTAAATAGGGTGCCTGCCACCTGCTGAGGACAAAAGAAAGTTAGCAAGGGGAGAGGTGATAAAATCCTTAACATTTGTGATGCAGTGAAAGAGAAAAGTAATTTCTTTCTGTAGAATAGCAATGATTTAGCATGAGAAGGTATGTAGGAAAACTACAGTGCTGTAAAGCTACTATTTTTTCTGAGTCGATGCCTTTCACCTGTTAGGATTATACCCCTTGATCCCAGGCTCTTGTCTTAAAAGCATGTAGGTCTCTCCTAAAACCTAAACATAAAGATAAGAGAGAGATTGGTTGTTTTGCAAGAAATAATTGCCTTTTGGCACTTCTGGTGGTCTTGGTGATTATGTATCCATGTTCATCTTGGTATCACGAGAAGCATCCTTTGCATACACATCATAATAAACTCAAATTTTCAGGTAATTTCAGAATATAGTAGTTACTGTACCATCACACCACCTCATCCCCAAAAGAATTAGGGAAAATGTACATAATAATCCCTCAAAGAGTCTTCAGCTTCCGAACTTTTTCAGTACAGGTTCTTCTTCAAGTGGAGGACGTTTCTATATATTTTAAAACTCTCCATGGATTTCTCCTCCTTGAACTTTTCCTGGTTCCTCTTGAATCCCTGTAAACTTTTAGCTTTTAGGTAATCTTGCGGTAAGGACTTCCACAATTTCACTACATGTCTTTTGTGGAATCCCCTCATTTTGGTCAGTTCTCTGTAGGGTCTTTCCAACATACTGACCACAGAGTTGACATCTACAGAGCTTTCTCTCAATTACTTCTCACTGTTATTTGTACTTGGGGGTCTTTGACTATGGCAGCATCCAAAAGTCTGCTGTAAGAGACCTGTTGCTAAAACTCTTGGCCAGCAGAACAGTGCTCTACCTCCTGCCCTGGACACCACACCAACCTGCCAATTGGATACACACATTAGTTTAACAACACTTAACAAAACGAGGCAAAATTATCTCAGTTAGAATGAAGAAATTACTGTAATGGAGCCTCTTCTCATTAACTTCAGAGTATATTTTCCCTCAGTATATTTTGCTCTCTGTGCTTCGCATTATCCTTTCATAATACATCATCTGCACTTCTCATAGCCCTAATCTGAAAATAGGGCCTGGTGGATCTTAGGGCATGTTCAGGGACCAGCAGTAATGACAAAAGGTTTCTGGAGAGAAGAGTAAGTGAAGAAATACAGGCTATTAATGTAAAGAAGGAATCTAAGAAAGCAGTTTGGCGCATAGAAGAATATGCAATATAAAGAAGTAAATTAGATTCTCCTATTTACCTTCTCTCAAGGGAACATCTGTGAAACTCAAAGGCAGAAGAAATATTTTTTGAACATATAATTAACCACAAAATATATTGCCACAAATATAACTGAGGAAAGAATGTAACATCTTACAAAAGTGTTAGAAAATTGGATAGGATGCTGGCACTGGGAACCCCACAGCTGCATTAATTACAATGGCTTTACTTAATGTATTTAATTACAATGGCTTAACTTAAACCTCAAACTTCTGTTGGGGCTCTCAATAACTACTGAGTGAGTTGGCGGAAGGAAAAGAGTGGGTAGGAGTTATACAAGCAGGTAAATCTCTAATTCCCACCACTGTGTTCAGGCCTCATCTATCAGATCCTTATTTCTGCAGAAGAAAAGCTACTGGTCCAGTGATGTCACTGCTCTGATTTAGTACTGCAGTTATAGCAGACATAGCATGTCAATTTTTTTGTGCCTTTGTTTATCAGACCTGGAGAACTCGCTTGTTCCTTTGGACCAGTGAGTGTGGAAAGAGAAAGCTGGGCTACAAGGGAAGAAATCTGAGGCAGGATTTTATTTAAAAACAGTTTAAGGCACCAAGCTTTCTGTCTCTACGCTGTGGTAACATCCCACACCCAGGGGTGACTATACAGCAGAAGCAAATTTTTAGGTAACTGGAAAGGCAGGTACTTACAGTTGAACTACAGGCAAAAGCACTCTCTTGGGTGACTTAACAGATAGGTCTTCACAGCACAAGGTCTCCTCCTCAGTTAAAGCCAGAAATGTCTATTTCACTAACAATTCATTTTCAAAACAGATAATTAAGCACTGAGACATTCCAAGGCATTTATTACTACTTAATAATGCATGGCAAAAGGCAGAAGAATTTTGGCGCTAATTTGTTCTTGATAACCTTTCTAATTCTCCAGCCTGTCCTGAATCTGAGGGGTTTTTTTCGGAATGCCTGTTAAAATGCAGACTGCAGGGCAACATGTGAATCATTTAAACCCAAGACCACAATTAGGTTGTAGAGCACTGAGTATATGCATATGTTTTATGGAAAGTCCATGCCTGTGATTCAGCTGTGAAAACCTGAGGCTGTTTTGGTTTCAGTTTTTTGTTTGGTTTTTTTTTTATCTTTTTTTTTCCCCCAGAATAAAACCTAACCCAGCAAGATTTAATTGGCTCTCTGTGGGAGACAGTTCATTTGTTGAACTTCTGTTTCTCCCTGATTTATTTACATGGGTCCATATATGAACAGAAAAAAATTAGTTTCTGATTCCAACCCATTAAGAAACTCTTCTAAAAACATAAAAGGAAATAAAAACATCAAGGGGTTTGTTCTGATTATTCACGTATAAATTTCTAAAAGCTGTGAAAGGGGAAAAGGTACTGTTGCTAATTGTTAAATCGGACATGATCCAAAAACCAGAGCCTACAGCCATGGGAGAAGGGTATATGCACGGGGTTCTGGAGGATATTTTTTATGTTTCAGACACAGCTGGGAGGCAGGTGAAGCCTCTGGTAATGCCATTTCCTATGTAAAACTCAGTGTATGGCATGTTTCCCAGTCATTTCTCTTTGCAGAAATCAAGTCATTAGGTGGTCATTTCTCATCTCTAGGAGACTTACAGGCTTCAGATCGATACTTCAAGTAGGTGATTAGTGGATATCAAGCATCAGGGTTTGCAATTATTTAATTCAAAGGTGAGGGAAGCAATTGGAAGCAAGTGGTGGCATGGACTAAAATAATTAGATCAGATAATTCTTCCAATGTGAAGTGTATATATATTGCCAAGAAATACTAAAAAACAGACCAGAAAGAATTAAGTACTCATTTCAAAAATTGCAGACAACTAGTTTCATAGGATCAGTGTCACTCTGGTTGAAAATATTGTCAAAAGAGGGAAGACAAAAGCACAGGTTCTATATGCCTGCATGTTAAACATTTTTATTCTGTCACAGTGATTAGCATCCAAATACAGGTGTCATGACAGGTTAAATCCCTTCACCAGGCATTACAAGATTCTTCAATAGAAACATCATTTGAGATCAGCTATTGCCCTACCTCACATGTCATTCAAAGATTGTTCAATGTCTTTGCCATGAATGAGTGTGCTGTGATTGTGCAGGTGCACTGATTCTGACAGCAGGTAAATCTGGAGAGGAAGTGAGAAACATATGTAAGTTCTCAGCTGACTTCCTATAGGACTAAAAGAGTGTTTTGAAAATTGAATAAAGTCTTTGCATGATATGTTATTTTGCAGGTTTTCTGCAACAGTGTGTGAAAGAAAAGAACTAGTAACTAAAGTGGTGTTAATGTCAAAGAAAAGCAGTTACCCTAACACCTGCTATTACTGCAAAACAGGTTTGGTTTGGCTTGTTTGGGGGAATTTTTGGTAAGGTTTTGTTGTTGTTGTTGTTGCTGCTGATTTGTGGTTTTTTGTGGGGTTTGGTTTGGGGTTTTGTTTGGTTTTTTTTTGGGGGGTGGTGGTGGTGTTAATTCTCTCAATTAATGTTATTAATTCCTCATATGAAAAGAACCATAGAACATTGAGCCAATTTTGCAATTGCATATTGTTAATCTAAAGCAGAAAAGAGAAACTGAGAGAAACTTGAACTCCTTCCACTGAGGCACCACCATACTCCAGAGCACTGTGACATTCAGCTGGCAGCTGAAGAAGGGACAGTGGAGGCTCGAGAGCAAAGGAGGCATGATGTGTCACTGGGATGAAGGCTCAGCAATATTCCTAGACAAATACGTTCTTGGAGAC
>JANHGB010040733.1:36421-47863 GCA_026283785.1 Coracopsis vasa | reverse complement strand
GAATCCAAACCCCAGCACAGTTGCTTTCATGACTGAATATCAAGGAAAAATATATTTTATCTAATCAATTCTAATTATCCTTTTCAAGAAGGAGAGAGAAAGCATTCTGCAGTCTCCCTGCAAGACTATCAGCTAACAAAATGAATGCTAAAACCAAATAATCAAAACAGGGCTTTAAGTTTGTGGAATCACTATAACTATGACAAATACACAACACTGCAGTGGGTGTCTCTTTTTTCCCCCTCAATTAAGCTTAATGAGATAAGATGAGCTTTTAGCTTTTGATAACATGGAATTGTTCAAACATTCAGGATTAATTAGCTGAATATAACTGCAGATATATATATACTTAGAAGTCAGAAGAAGAATTTTTTTTTTAATATGATTATTTAATTTCAAAATATCATGACAAAAAGAAGAAACATCCCAGTAATCATTTTTGCTCAAGTTTGGTTAAATGTAAATTTCATTTTGGAGAACAGCCGAAATAAACACAATAGTAATCTGCTTTTCACAAATTTTGTATTGTGAATATAAAGACACACTAAAACAAACAACTTAGAATTTTGTGATATTTTGGAAGGGATTTGCATGTAAGAGAGGGATATTTTTTTGCAGTATTGTAAATATGGCAGGGTGAATTAGTCCAAGGAAACTGCTAAAGCTTAATATTAAAAAACATTTTTTTTTTATAGCATTGTGTTTATATGGGGTATGAGACTAAGACCCTGAAAGGAAGAAAACCCAGCTGGACATTTCAAACTGAGCTCAATAACACAGCAGAGAAATATATAGTGGGAACTGAGGCCCCACTGCCTCAAAGGCATGAAATATGACTACCCATGTACAGGTGAGTGAAACATACAAACGTGTAGCACCTATCTTGCTTCTATTATGATTTCTCTTCCAGCTCTTTCATATTTTAAAAAAATTATAGGGGGAGTGGTGGTGCTAAATTCACTTAATTCAAAATTCCATGGGTCTCCAAGTACAAGATTCAAGTATTTAGCCTTGCTAAGCTTTGCTGAGTTCAACACAATTTTGCATACTGGGAGAGCTGTCAAAAATGTTTATGTAATAACTTTGTGATCATAGAATCATAGAATAGTTTGGGTTGCAAAGGACTTTAAAGATCAATTGGTTCCAACTCCCCTGTCATAGGCAGAGACACCTCCCACTACACCAGGTTGCTCAGAGCCCCATTCAACCTGGCCTTGAACACTGAAAGGGACTGGGCATCCACAGCTTTTCTGAGCAACCTGTGCCACTGCATCACCGCTCTCACACTGAAGAATTTTTTTTGTAATATCTAATCTAATCTAATCTCCCCTCTTTCAACTTAAAGCAGTTCCCCCTTGTCCTATCACTGCATGCTCTTTTCAAAAGTTCCTCTCCAGATTCCTTGTAGGCCCCATTTAGACACTGGAAGACTGCTCTAAGGTCTCCCCAGACCGTTTTGTTTTACAGGCTGAACAAGCCCAACTCTCTCTTGTCACCATGGGAGAAGTTTTCCAGCCCTCTGATCATCTTCATGACCCTCCTCTGGACTGGCTCAAGCAAGTCCATGTCCCTCTTGTGTTGGAGACACTACAGCTGAATGCAGTACTCAAGGTGCGGTCTCATGAGAACTGAGTAGAGGAGCAGAATCACCTCTCTCAGCCTCCTTCGATCATGCTTTTCCTGATCCAGCCAAGGATAGGTTGGCTTTCTGACTTACGGTTGGCTTCCTGCTGATGATCTAATCTCCAAGGCTATTTTAGTCCCAGCATATGTCAGATTATCTTTGTGGGTTGTTCTGGTTCATGTTAGCTCAGAAAGTCATTATTGTGCCAGCTTCGGTTGGCAGAAGCTCAGCTGGATCAACTCTCAACATGTTCTTTATTATCAGGAGAATAGGAGCTGGAAAAGAATAGATGTAGGTGGCTAAGTGGTTATCTGCCATATAGCTAAACTAGGAAAAGGAGATCAATAGCAAAGAATAACCTTGGTTCCACAATTCAGGTACACCATATAACTCCTGTTCCCCATCATTTTGTAATCTGCTTTGTCTTTTATACCTGTGCAAAGAAAGTGTGAAGAAGTTGTAACGTCAAATCATACATATTCTTTTGATAACAAAAAAGACTGTCTCTCTACACTGTTTTAGAGAAGAAGGGTCAGATCTACAATAGTCCAATCCTGGATTCATTCTATTACAGTGGGCAATAATAGAAACATTAGGAAAGAGAATAAAAAAAGGACATGCAATTAGTAATAACTTACTCAAGCGTTCAAAGAAACAAACTGCCCAATAGAGAGTCAAGCCCTGAATTCTCATACTAAGGTAAGACAGAAACCTCCACACTGGGTGTTCAGATCCTACATAGGAGTCAGATATTTTTTTTAATTTTAAGGCAGTGGAATTCAGACTTTGAAATGGATCCAGGAGCACTGTGAGACATTTGACAACCTAGAACTATGGTTGCAGTTTAACCTGTGTGCTTATAATTAATGTTCACTGTTATTTACTACATAGCCCATCAGTATATGCAAACATGTACAACAGACAAGACATGCCAACAAATTAGCAGTCTATCTCTTAGGGGACATTCCAGTAATTTCTGATCTTTGTATTTGTTTCAGCCTTTCCAATGTCTTCCATGCATATTCCTCCTTTTCTTTCTCTCTCTTTCATATATGCCTTTTAGTAACTTTTGAATGTAATTTCCTGAAATACCACATTCATTATGACGTCTGTGACAATTCATTGTGTTTATAACTTAGGACTTCACACTTTTCATATTTGTTGCATTTCTCCTACTCTTCACTTACCAGGGCTCGATGCACCAACCGATTTGATCATGGTAGACTTGAGCGATTACAATCCCCCGATTTTGTTTGGTGAGGGGAAGGATTTGGGGTGATGCTGTTCTAGCTGTTATGCAGGGGAGGGATTTCTTTTTCTCAAGAGAAATAAAGTGAGCTGGAATGAGAAGTGCAATACAAATTCAGTCTATGGGAGACAAACTGACTTAGTAAATAAAGACTTTCACCTCTAAGTCATCAGTTCGAGGGCAGCTTCTGCTGCATGTCAATAGGGACTTAAAAGCTTTACCACCCTGTGTCTGCTCTGCAGTTTCAAATTTAAAGAAATGACAGTCTCAGGCTAGTTTCTCATAAACACCACTACTGCTGTCATTGCTAATTGGGCACTTGCTGGAAGCATTGGCAGAGAGGCAAAAAGACTGAATGAGCCATTGACATTGAATTCACCTCTCATTGCTTCATATTCAGTGAGGCTTTTTGCTGCTGGCTTTATGCTGGCTGTGTGTCTGGTAGAGGTAGACCAAGCAGAGTCTCTGTCTGACTTCTTATCTCGCTCTGGGAACTGAGCTCTTTAAAAACTGTGTCTGCCTTTTATTGCTCATGTGTCATTGCCACTTAATGTAATTTTGAAGGAGGTAATCATCAAAGAGTAATGAACAGGAACTATGGGAAAATTTTGGCTTAATGTCAAGAAAAACTTTTTGAGAACAATATACTGTTTTTACCAACCTGCGTCTGACACAATCTGTCTGATAAAACTCTAGACATATCTCAAAATATCTAATTTTTGAAATGAAATAGTAACACAGCCTTTTGAATAAAGACCTACTCCCATCAACTATATGAATAAAGATGAACTTGTGTAGCATGTTCTGAAATGTAACTATCCCTCAGGAGGGGTCTTCTATGCCTGTGTTTTTTCTAACTACGAGCCAACCCTATCAACTCTTATTACCAATAAGAAATAATAATAAAAACCCCATCCCAAAACCACAAAACAAGTCCTTCTAAACAAACAAACAAAAAAGTCCACTTTTCATTTTATTATGAAAATTACTACATATTATATTTTCCATATTAAAGACAGAAGCAAATTAAGAGTCTTTTAGAATTGAGGACCATTTAGAACTCCTCTGAATCTTTAAAATTCTACATGCATTACTCATAGAAGAAATTATTTTTACATTTGCATTACTCAGTGAAATTAATTCCTCAGGACAGGAAAAATCTGAAATATGCAAGGCTGAAATTCACATTTTAATATTGCACTTCCTGATTGTTCAGTACTAAATCCGTTTCTTTTACAACTACATGAAAAAATGGTTAGCCAAACATCAAGCTAACTTTCTGAGTATAAGGTATCCTAGACCAGTCAACAGAAAATAGAAGGTATAGAAAACCATCTTGTGTCCTCAAGTCCCATGCTCTTGCATTTGAGAAGACATCCCACTCAACTCCAGTCTTCACATCTTTAATTTTTCTTTTCCACACGGAGGCTCCTGTGTGGGACCAGCTCTGACTACTGTTCCGTGGGAGGTGGACTGGGGACAGAAATCAACAAAAACAAAAAAGCAGAGTATTTTTCTTAGAAAGGAGAATCAGGGAAGTGTTTACTTTGTGACTTCCAAAGGGCTTTAAATAGGAGTTCAGCATCAAGTTGTCCAAGATTGTATGGAGTAAGGAGTTGACCAAGACTCAAGTCTGCTATGCTGGTATGACCAATTTGCTGCCTTCAGCTTTCAATCTGTCCTTGCCAGAGACAAATAGGACAGAAGAATAAATGCCTCATGTGTGCATCTGGCTGAAAGTGCAGTTTGTTAGTTTAGAGCAATTCAGGTGGCCTTACAGTTTTATGTCACCCTGTAAATTACAATGGCTGATGAGTGAGGACATATCTTGTTCTGTCAGCCCTGAGGAGCTATGACGGTTGCCAACAGAGAGGCAGGGCAGACCACTTACAAAAAAGCTCTTGGCCTATCTGTAGCAGTCATTTATTCTGTCAGGCTGCAACTGAACTGAGTTTTTGAAGGTATATTTTGAGTTTAGGCATCTTTATGGTATTTGTACTTGCATGCCTAAGTTCTTGTCCAAAGCTAAATCTTTTTTTGTGTTGTTACCTCCCTGGTACTTCAACCTAGTACTTGCACAAGGTATTATTTCAAGCGTAAGCTAACTTTGCTGCAGCAACTTCTGTCTAGTAAGATAGCATGTATTCTACCAGATGGATTTTGTTGATTTTGGGTAAAACACAAATTTACTCACAATTGCTCAAACTAGCAATGTTTTTTCTGTAATTGTTGGCATGTAGCAGGTTCATGGATCTGTTCCATTGTTGTAGCTGTGTCTAGAGTAAACACAAGCTAATGCATTCTGGACTCATCGTACACAGCTACATGAGAAAAACAAAAACATAATTTATATTGAACTTAGAGACTATGCTATGAGTATGAATTTGGCATTCTGTCTCACACAGAAAGAAATAGTTTTCCTTCTGAGACTAATTGTCAAAATCCAAGAAGGAGATAACTCCTATATAGAAGCCAAATGGATACTACACAAGTTGTAGATCCTTTATTAAAATATTAAAACTTTTCAGTCATGGTAGTAAATATCCTTAGAGTTTGACCTGCCTTCATGACTTCTTTTCCTTGACTTGCAGTCAACCTCTAGGATTCAGTGTCAGCAAATCTAATACAGTGGGGAATTTTTTAAATGTTGCATTATGTGGGCTGACAGAGGCAATAATCTTCCTCAGCAGCTTCATACACCAGTAACATTCTCCACTGAGACCAGTAATAGTATTGTCTCAATTGCTCAAGGTGTTTTAAAGCAGAAATAAGTTGTCTTGGAAAGCCATTTTCAGAATGGAACGTAGTTCTGGCAATTCTAAGAAAATATTACCATATGATCAGTTTTGAGTTAGTGTAGGTTGAAATTAATCACTGGATAGCAGGAATGAGCTGCTAAGAAATACAGCAGATAATAAAATTGCTTGCATAAGGATGAGATTTTCACTGTGTTTAAAACTATTTTCTCAAAATTCTTTTATCTGGGTACACATTTTGTCTCAAGTTGCTGGTATCTGTCAGATCTCGTTCCCTGATCTTGCCCAGAGCCTCTAGAGGGCAGCCTTATGGAGAACTGTCTGCCCTATCGTGTAGTGTCTTCCCTCAACTCTGTGGGCTGTTCTCTCCCCTCAGCACTGGGTGAGAAGAGGGCTCCAGCCTTCTCTGCACCCTTTGTCTCTTGCAGCATGCTGGTGTGCTACAGCCATCCAGAGGGAATTTTTTGTTTATGTGATATATTGCACAATGAGGTCCTATCCATGATCAGGGATTTTAAGTACTTTACCAAGTTTGCCATGTTACTAATAAGTTAACAATTTTATAAGATTTTATGGAAGTATTTTATCACAAAACTTGTAAAACATATTTTTCCTCACTTCTGAAAGAGTCAACAATTACTCTCCTTGTTTAATAATGAAGAAGAGATTCTGACACAGTAAATCAGTGTTAGAGAAGATGGAAAGCCCTGAGTACTGAAATCAAATTTTCTGCATGAAACCCTTCCTTAGACTAGTTTGCATTAGAAGAGCTAAAGACTTTTCTCTGTTTTGACAGAGCACCCTCACTTAACCTGCAGCATGAGCGAAGTGGCAGTCAGATCACTCTTCAGTGCGAATATTAATGAGAACATCCATAATAATTCTTCCCTTTGACAGTGGAACAGGAGCTAAAGTCCAACAGCAGGATCAAACAGGGTGGCACGGTACAGGCATCAAACCATCTGGCTAATGCATAACTCAAGGAAATGAGCCAAAACATTTCAGTCAAAACTCTTCATTGGAACAGTAATAACCAATGAATCCCTTTCCCTGAAAAACCCTGAAGGCAGAACAAAATATCCTGTCAAAATGCATCAGTGCAGTGGAACAAGAAAAACAAAAACTTCAGACAGTGAATATGACCATGTGAAGGTGTTTATATACATCATAAAGAATTTTTTTCTATTCTTTGTTTCACTCCCTCTCCTTCTCCTGCCCTCTATGCCCTCCCCTTTCACATCTATGTCTGGCTCTAGCAGCTCCTTAATTTATTTGATTCAGTCTATGTTTCATTTAAAGACAGTGTTTGTTACAAAACTTTCTTCCTTTTTACTCTTTGTGTGTTTGTTCACGGTTGTGTAAGGAACTAAGTTTCCTAACTGATTTATAATTTTCCCCATTTGTTACAAAGGAAAGGGCAGGTTTTCTAAAGATGTATCCCCTCAGTACATCTTCTTGAATCTTGAATATAAATCCAAGTATTTTTTGACAATGTTCTCTGCTGTTGATTGAAGTGATTCCTCAGCACTGATTTTGGTCATGATATCGATACATCTCTGGTAGAGGAAACATGATGTTCTTGAAACAGCTGAGCTTCCTCAACAGACTTAATCAAATTGCTATGGTCTGAATAGCCCAGATAATGAGTCACAAACCCGCTTTCAGATGCAATACCACTGTACACATTGTTAGGGTGGTAGGAGGAGATATACGGAGGCCAGCTGCCTCCAGAGCTCCCAGTATGGCATTAAAGCCCTTAAAAATGCTTAATGTACCACTTTATGTACAGACCACAGTGTTCATTAGGGCACACTAGTGTTTTCAGTTTGCAAACAGGACACATTCAGCAGCTTCTTAACACCTTAGGTGGCAGAAGCCACATGAGGGTGCCCTGGACTTTCACTGATGAAAATATAATCACAAAGGATGAACTTGAAAATTACAGTCTTTCTACGTTAATCACTACCATGTACAGACTAGCATACTGAAATGGCATAGCAGGTTAAGACAGAAGTTATTCTGAAGAAATTTCATTATGAGCATTCAAGATCTGAACAGCCAATGCAGGTCAAATTGGTGCATGGACAAAGCACACTAAGAGTGAAATCTGCACCTAAATTAAGAAAGGATAAAGCCACATTCTTAAGTTTCAAACTCAGAGTCCTGGTGCCAGTGGAAGTTTTGCAGTGTAGTTGTTTCTGTTAAGTTTTAGGAGCAAAGGGTGTGAGCTGGAACTGGAAAAATTTCTGAGGCAGGCATATCACTGCACAACTAATTGCTATATGCTGCTGTAAGATGAGAGAGAGATATACCTGGGACTTCCAATAACCCATCAAGCCATATTACAGTATGATCTAAAGGGTGACTGATTACTGATCTGAAAGCCATGGAGCTCCCACTTAGGTGAATTTGTAGAGAGATAGATGATTTAGTATTTTGCTGGTATTGGTCTTTGAGTATAACTTTTTCACCACAAAAGAAGTATCCATAAGATCTTCATAGCATTAAAATAAAATTCTACTAGTGAAAAGCCAGGAATCCATTTTGCACACATTTCAAAGACTAGTTTAAATTTTTAACATAAAACTCCTCAAATATGAGTGTTTTGTTTAAAAACAGAAATGGCTTCAAAGTTCATTGAAGCATTTTTATTGTTGAAATATCTCAAACAGCTTTACAAAACAACTAAAAACCAGAGATTTTTGTCCAAAGGAATTTTGTATTCACCAAACCTTCCTGAGATGAAATGTAGTGTTATTGATCACTGACCTTTGTATCAGTTGGTAGAAAACCTATTTAACATTGCATTTACAGAGGCAGAGCTTTCCTTCTTACTGAAGTTTTCATGAGAGCTATTGTGTTTGTAGGACAGCCAGAAAAAGGTGGGAGGTTTTGGGTTTCAGTGGGGTTTTTTTTTGTTTGTTTTAGGTTTTGTTTGTTTGTGTGTTTTATTTTGGTTTTGAGACTTGCTGCATCTTTTTCAAGAGTTTTTACCCTTGTTGTGTGTGGGTTTTTTTTTCCTTTTTTCTCTTGCTAATCCTAAAGCAGAAGTAACTTTAGATTTAAAGTGTATAGATCATTTTTAACAGGGAAAATATAAGGTTGACTATCTCACACTTACTTTAAAATTTCACAGGTTTACACACTAGATAAGAAAGTTGTTCAGCAATCTAATGTCTGGAGTCACAAACCTTGTCTTGTTTAATATTGTTTGTTAAATATGCTGCATACTATGCCTTTGAATTGCCTTGTTTAGCATCCCATTATCCAATACCTGATTATCACTGTCAATAATGTTGCTACTAGTACTACTACTACCCTTATTATTATTTTGGAAGCATCAGCAGTGTGTAAGTGAAATCAGAGAAATTCTTCTTTGGAAAAGCAGAAACAGACAAATTTCCCTAAAAATGTCACAGAAATGAAAACTAAGAGTAGATCATATATCATTAGCAAAAAGGGTTACAAATTCCTTTCTGCTCTTTGTGTAGGAAACAGCTTTCATATCAAGACATATCAAGATAGTCTAAAAACAAGATCACCATATAATTATCCTGAATGCACATGTCAGCATTTTCATAAATTAAGTGATGACATAATGAAATTTGGGTAGTTCTGAAACTATTTTGGAAAATGAAGAAAAGCGCTTTCACAGCCTTCAAAATCAAATTATGTCCTTTCTATATTGTATATTTCTTTATTATGCAGTATTTGAGTGAGGAAATTTACCTTTTTATTGTCTTATTTTATTAATTTTTATATATAATAATGTATTCCAAAGTGAAAATTAATAATATCTGCTGCAAATAACGATGGATTATGAAATCCATCTGTTTGAGACTAGTATAATTTTTATGCTTTATTTCTACAAATTCAGAGTGCTCTTTTGAACATATTCAAGCTGCAATCAGCTCAGTTCAACCAGATAATGTTGATATTTGCATGGTTTTAAAGTGTTAGTGGGTGCAGAGAGCAAGTTGTTCTATGAACAGCCAAGTTAATGAAATTTAAATTCAGAAGGACTTGTGTTTTACACAGCCCCTCACAACAACACTCTCAGTTTCTTCCTTGTTCCTTTCCCAGCACTTTCAAAGTCTCCTGAATACTCTTTAAGCGATAGACAGGGACAAGCAACAGGGAAAATAAATCCAACATATTTTTGACTTGCACTTATGCTGATGGCCTAGCTTATATTGCAATGCATTTGTTACCTGATCAGCTAAATGGCCAGACAGAACATATAGCTACATATAGCTCTAAAACTCATGCATCAGCTTTTTCTTCACCAGAAGCACTACCCCCTCTCCTATTATGATGCAAGCTGTAGCAGAATTGCTTACAAAGATCTATAGGAGATGGAGAGAAAGAAAAATTGCAAAGACTTACATCCTTACTAAGTATTTTTTATTAAAAAAGAAGCTGATATGTTAATAACAAAACACAAAACTTTCATCTTATTAACTATGATCTTGTGTATTGGGAAGTAATGAAGACAACATTGTCTCATTTTCTGTTGCAACCAAGCGAGACACATGAATAAGTATAGATAAAAGTGTTACATTTTTGCTGCTTCTACTGTAATCACCACGTATAGAGAAAATCTATACTCTCACATTTATTAGTTACAAAGTTTCAAGGCTGTTGTTCTCTCTGTTTACAGTAGAATTATTTCATATGTTTCTTATTCCGGACAATCTAACATTAGAAATAGATAAACTGTTTTTACATAGAGTAAAACTTTTGTAACTGTTGCCGGTTTTAGTAATTCATTAATATTTTTTAAGCTACACATCTGAAAAGATTTTCCTTTGTTCTAGGAGTGAGTGACTTCGTGGACTATAATGAAGCCAATCACTGTGTATGCCTTGGATGTATCTAAAACAATTCAGGATTAATCAGTCAAGAATCAAACTTAAATCAGGGTGATCCTATCTTTTCACTCACAGCAGACCATATTAGTCTATGATATTAGTGTTATGGCCAACATAGCTGCTATTTATTTTCTGATAAATACAAGGGACAAAATTGCCTTTACATAGTAAGAAAATCATCATATAGATAATAAGCATATACAGGGTAATCCTAGTTTTAGTTCTGAGATTACTTCTAGATTGTTTCTTTTTGCAGTTTGTGCATCTATCTCTCTCTATGAGAGAGACATTGAGGTGCTGGAGCGGGTTAGAGAAGGGCATCAGAGCTGGTGAAGGGTCTGGAGCACAAGTGTGATGAGGAACAGCTGAGGGAGCTGTGATGTTTAGTCTGGAGAAGAGAAGGCTCAGGGGGGGAATCTTATTGCTCTCTACAATTACCTGAAAGTGGGATGAAGTCAGGAGGTGGCTGATATCTGTTCCCAAGGAACAAGTGACAGGACAAGAGGTAATGGCCTCAAGCTATGCCAGGGGAGGTTTAGATTGAATATCAGGAACAATTTCTTCCCCAAGAGTGTGATCAGGCATTGGAACAGGCTGCCCAAGGCAGTGGTGGAGTCACTGTCCCTGGAAACATTCAGAAACCATGTAGACAAGGCCCTTAGTGACATGGTTTAGTGGTGGACTTGACAGTGCTCAAGCAGGTCCATATCCTTCCTCGTGGCCCCAGAGCTAGATGCAATACTCCATGTGGGGTCTCACTAGAACAGCGTAGAAACAGAAAATCTCTCTTGACCTGCTGGTCACACTCCTTTTGATGCAGCCCAAGATACTGTTGTAAAATAATTTGCTTGCAAAATTTTGTAAAATGAGTGTGTAAAATGATTAAGAGCTTTTGGTTTTAAAGCTGCTGCATAAATGCAAGCCACTGTTTTTTCTTTTTCT
>JANHGB010040733.1:0-36411 GCA_026283785.1 Coracopsis vasa | reverse complement strand
TTTGAATTTGTCATTATTTCCATTTGCCACAGTTCTCTTTTGTTTTTTCTTTTTATTTTTTTTTTTTTTTTTGTAATAAAATCTAGGAAATAGGGAACAGAAAGACAGCTACAGAATCAATGAAAAAAATAGGATACAACCTCTTAAAAAAAGCATGGCCACCATACCTGCTCATACTCGTGTCTATCTCACACTGCTTGCAGTTTGGCTTTCTTCAAAGCTGACTTACTTTCCTGAGTCTCCCTCTGAAGATATTCCCTGAAAGGGATCCTTATACTCTGGCAGTAGTCATATATTTTAAAGTATTTTGGTTTTCTTTATTTTTTTTTCTGTGTCTCTGCAAATGTACAGACTCAATCTGCAATGTAATTCTACTATAGGATGAAGCATTATCATTATATATCTGAAGAAACGTCTACACAGCTTTTGCAGATAAAATGTCTGCCTATGGTCAGAGCCAGATAGACACTGTCTGAGTGTCAGTGGGCAAACATTGATGCTGTCAGGCCTGTGCAGGGGCATAGCGGTACTGGGATGCTCAGTCCAACCATCTCAGAAGTTCCCCCGACAGCCAGAGAAAGCACCCATTTCCACCTGATCCTCCTGTCTGTGGAGGCAGGTCTGACTCATGTGGTATGGTCAGAACAGAGAATCATAGAACGGTTAGGGTTGGAAAGGACCGCAAGGTCATCTAGTTCCAACCAGTTTTGGTTTATTGTCTTTATTCAAACCAATGGAAAATGAGAAAAAAAAGCTGAATAGCCAGATCTTATTTGCATGTTCGTTATAACACAGTTATAGTTATTCTTGGTTTATAAGTCTAAGATTTAAAGCTGAGTTGAGGCCTGTTATTTGTTCTGGTGAGAACAGTGTAGAACTTCACAGAACGTTAGTTCTTCCTTGAAGGTGCTGAAGAACTTGGATCTCCCACCAGGAAACTTGGCTGAGTTCTGGCAGGGAGTGTTGATCGCTAGTGACCTGTGAATGAAAAACGATAATAAAATAGTTACTGATGGCAGACCACTAACAACTAGCAACACAATAAATAGCAGCTACTGGGGCTATGGGAACAACAATATTGAGTAAGAAATGCCAGAAGATTTGCCCTATAAATGAGCATTATGATTTTTTTTTAGTGGGCTTGGTAATTTTTTTTTAGAAACTGCACATAAGTTTAGGACAAAATTCTGATCGGCTGTAGAATTAGGCTACTTCGACCCTAGAAAACCAGCTTTAAGTGTGGCTTCTAAATTTAGGCAATAGAGAAAGCTGAGGTCAATGGCCTAATGGCCCTTGATAAGTACAAGAAATACCATAATCTTTCAATGGAAACCAACTCCTTTTCCATAGAAAACCTTGATGCACATCCTTTTGAACTATGCTTTTGCCTAAGACTATTCAAAATATTGCATAAAATAATCAGAATCTTGCTCACAAAATATTGCCCTCTCATCTCCCTCCAGAGCCGTTATTTATTTATTTTTATGCCTATGACCTCAGACAATGTTTTCTTGTCTCTTCAAACCTGGAAAAAAAATATTTCAATGTACAATTTCTATATTGGTATTATGCATTAGTATTACACAAAACAACTACATCTCTATGGCACTTCTTTGAACTAAATCACTTCATTATTTTTCATAACTGGTTTACCTTATTATTGTCATTGGTCTGAAAATATAAGTGAATTTGTCTGCCCTCTCAGTATCAATGTAAGATATTTATCTGCACTGGAAGCCTAGGAAGGGCTGGAGAAAGAAAAGGAAACCTTCGTGAAAAGTCCAAGCTGTTCTGGTAGTTCTTATTTTCTTTCACCTTTTTATTCTTTTTCATTATTTAAAGTTCTGTCTGCATTTTTTCATAAGCCATGTAATACAAAGCAGAATAAGAAGCAGAATTTTGGTCAAGAAGGTTTTTTCACTAAAAGTACAGGTTATAGAGTATATGATTTTTTGTGATTTTTTATCAGTTTTATTGAGTTTATCACACAGGAAGGAAAAATAATGACAGTTTCATTATGTCTAAATGGTTTGAACAAAGATTGTTATTATTTTTTATTTGAAATTCCCTTATGTTTATTTTAACTTCTTTAATGATGCACTCCAAGTGTAATTTATTTTTTTTAGGATAATTTTTTTTATTTAGGTATATAATAAAAAACTTTTGACTTCTTTTTTCACCAAAAATTTTCCACAACACTATTTCAGTTTAGTTTCTTTTTTCTTTTTTTTTCTTTTTTTAACCACTCTTCAATTAGAATAATTTCTTAATTACACAGCTCTTGTGAAAGGGTGGTAGATGGCTCAACTGAAACTCGGTTTTCTGTTATTGTAAGAGGTTGCAGAGTGTACTGACTTTATCACCCTTTTCATGCAGTATACAAATTCATAGCTTGAATCAAAACAAACTATAAAATGAGGGCATGAAAATAATGATAAACCTGGATCCTTTATGCATGATGGCTGGGGTATAATGTAACAGCCTTCCTGCTGTGCAAGTGTTATATTTTAGATAAAATATATGGTGTTTATTTTTCCTCTAATATACGGCTTTGGTATCACAAAACATCAATAGTCCCAACAGATGGGTAAAACCAGCCTGTCATGCAATAATTTTGACTAGTCAGGTACTAGATAACACAAATTGTTTAAAATAATTCCAATAGATCCTCCCTCTGTCAAACTTTCCTGACTGAAAACCTCTTTTCTATTCTTTATAAGAATTTTATTGTCTACCAGAAGAGAGTTACCTACTCTGACCTTCATTAAGGAACACATCCATGGTCTTTAGCTTACTTTCAAAGCACAGTTTTGCAAAAGAAGGAAAAAATAAGCTTCTTCCAGATTGTCATCATTGCTTTGACAATCTTCTTGAGTTCTAGGGCATCAGAAAATTCATGAGAGGTTGAAATAAGGATAACAAAATACTATGAGAAAGGTGATTTTTTAGGAAAATACTATGTATAATTGGTTAAAAGCATGCTTCCTGATGTGCAAATTGTTTAACAAGCTCTTCTCTTCTGTAGCTAAGTATTGCCCTACCTGCTTGTTCATCTCAGGCTTTTAAGTTCCAAACACATATAGTCAGAAAAACACAGAACATGCCGGTAGGCACTTACCAGCTATCAAAGCAGACCTGGTAACTCCTCCAAAGAGCTTTACTGCTATTGCAGCCTGCATGCTGTACTGGATTGTATATGCTGCTTGCACAATCCCTGAGGAATCTCATTACTGGAGTTGAGGTAAACACAGCAAACTGCACTGTCTTTATAAATAAAATTATCCTAGTCAGAAAGCTGTCCTATTACTTCAGTAGTATATGTTGAAAAGCTGATTAAATTCCTTCTGGCTTTTCTACTGGAGTTCTCAAAGGAACAGTGTCTTTGCTTTCACAGAGCTCAGCCAGCTCAGCAAACACATCTAATTCCACATTGCTTTTTCTTTGATGTGAAGTGACAAGCAATGGGTTTGGTCTGCCATACCAGACGAGGTGGATTGTATCACACTTGTCAGTAAGGTGGGGAAGTTTGCATGCAAAGGCTGTCTGGATATTTCAGTAACCAACAGGACCATGCAGGCAAGCAATTCTCGTTGCTTTTGGTTAAGCCCCTCAGTTGTGACTGAAGCTTAGTTAGAATTGTGAATTACAAACCCATTAAAATTGAGAATGGTAAAATGGAGTTTTCCCTCTTCCTCTTCCTCTTCTCCCTCTCGTTTTTTTTTCTGGGACAAAAGCAGATCAGGAATTTTCTGCTCCATGAATGTGACTTCTAGCAGAAAGAAGTTCTAGAAATATAAACAAGTAATTTCTTCTGCCTATGAACTGTTTTGGCCTTTAGGTTTGTTTGATTGGTTGATTTTGTTTGCTTGTTGCTGCTTTTCAGGCAGTTCCATAATAGGATGATAGTATGGTGCCTCAATGGGTGAAGATAAAGTGCATCCTGAAAACCTGTAGCATTTCCTTCAGTGGTTGTAAGTGGGCTAAAGAACAAGTGGAGCTACTGTAGAATTCCTACATCTGGTGAAGGGGATGAATAAACCTCACAGAAAACTGAGAGATATTTGCTTGACTGAATATAGAAAGAGAGAGAAGAGTCTCAGAGGACTGATTAAAAGAAGTTTCAAGTCCTAGGCAGATGTCACAATTTTGAACTGAAATTTTAGGTCAAATGTGTATGCCTTTAAAGTTACAAACCTACAGTTACAAATCTCCACTCTCCTCAGAGGGGGTAAATCATGTTACACTTTGCCTCACAGGCAGGCAGTAGATGGATTTAAAGTTATGCTTAGCCAATTCTTATTCATTTATTGCCCTGTGACACTTAGTAAACATATTAAGTAAAGAACTGTACAAGTGTGATTGTATTAACTGGCTCCAGGTTGATATAGTTATTCCCTTTGAGCTAGAGGACTGGGTTGCCTGAACAGACTTTGCTTCTTTGGATGAGTTTCAAAGCAGATCCATTATCAAACATCTGTCAGGGTCACTTTGAGTGTGATGTGAGTACTAGAATTAAATAAACATCAGAAAATCAGAGGCAGATGTGCAAACAGGTCTTTTCTCTGTTTTTTTAATGGAAAACAGTTTCCTACTTTTCTTAAATTGCAAGGTCATATTACTTTGGCATATTTCTTTTCATCCTATCAGGGCTGGGATTTTTATTGGGTTTTTGTTTGTTTGTTTGTTTTTCTGTTTTTCTGAGGTTTTTTTTTGTTTTTCTGGGGTTGGTTTTTTTGTGGTTTTTTTTTCTTTGCTTGTTTTGTTTTGTTTTGTTTTTTTATTTTTATTTTCAGTACTGATTTTGCTACTCTTTGACAAGCAGATGGGATAAGACACTGCCTGCCAGATGTTTATGGAATAACTTGAATGTGTAGAAGACACTGCAGAGCCTTTTTATGAGCCCAGCTGTGATGTATATGTGCATTAAAAGGGGAAACTTGCATTCTTCCTTCACCTTGTTTCCTGAGGCAGTTTTATAGATCCATTAGACCTGAGTAGCAGATTTTATTGAGATATCATATGAATACAGGAAAGTTGGAATGACCTGAGATGTATAGCGTCACTTATCTCCAATGCAACTGAAAGGCAACATGAAGGAGGTGCTGATCCAGTGTGTCCTGTTAGCCAGAGATGTGTTGCCAGCTCTCTCTTAACCCTGGAACAAGGCTTCAAACAATACCAAAACTGGCTTTGATCTCCACTAAGTACTGAAGAATCTTTTAAGACCCATGCAGAATTTGTCTGAGTTGGTATCTGCAGGCACAGCACATGACTAATACAAGTCAGAAGGACAGACTCCTTCTAAGAGAATGTCTTCATATTAAACCATATCTTTGCCAACACATAAGAGCTTCAGAGATTGTAGAAGACAGCTGTAAAGTTATTTCTGAACCTTTCTTCTCTACTATTTCAGATGAAGGCATGCAAACTCTGGCACCACGAGTAGATGCTCCCCACTAGTGCAACTGTACAAAATTTTATTTTGCCTCTACTTGCTTTTTTCTATCCTACTATTCTAAGGAAATTTCCCACATATATTCACAAGATTATATAGTATGTATACATGCAGTTATTGTTTTAAAGTGAATATAGTTCAGTTCCAGGCAGTTTTGGCAAACACTGGAAATATGTCCTGTATCTCCACTTGTATCATAAGGTCAACAAAAATACCACTTTAGTGTCCCAACTAGGTGTTTGGTTTCCTATAGGAGGAAAAATCTACTCGTAGTGTTTTCATCCACACTACTTCTTAGAGATAAAAGGAAACTTGTATATTTTTCATATTCATTTGAAAATGCAAGACAGCTTTAGCTAAATGACTATACTTTGCGTATCTCTGCATACTGCAAGCTGCAATACATTAGGGAATCAGTTACAATATAGAAAGTTCTTGAAGCCATGGTACAGAAATTTACAATTGGTAATACTGATTCTTTGCAATGGAAGGTAATATTAAGATGATGTCTCTGCTGCTGTGTTTGTCTTTGTACATCAGCTAATAAGCAAGTCTGATGTGATGGGGTATGGCCACAGAAGCAATGGTTGTGGCTGGGGAAGGATTTGTTCAGTGCAACTGGCATGCAGTTATTTTCAGCAATGGCAGCCAAAACCAGGATTAGAAATGCAGCTATATCTTAGGATCTGACTACACCGTCAATGGCAATGTTATAGGGAGACATGGAAGCAGTTTTTATCAGCTGCTCTGTGGCTTTGTGAATATAGGGTTTAACAAATCTGATGCTGAATTTGAGTTTGCTGTGGCTGCACAGTAGCTGGTACTGCTTAGTAGGGGTGCCTATAATGTGCTTAAGTCTGATGTGTAGGCATACTGGACATGCTGTCTCAGATATTCCAGGGCCACACTGAGCCAAAGATATGTGAAAGTACATAGTGTATTCTTCCTGTCTATAATTTTGCAAAATACTTTGGGTAGGGGTCAGAATTTCATTCTTGATTAGGTGACCTTTTTTCTTGTGATAACTATAGGTGGTTTCACTCTTGTTTTAAACTTTATTGCACAGGAAATCTTCAGTACAACTCTGAACTTGAGCACAGTTAGCTATTAGCATATATGTGAGTCTCATTGGCTGTTCCAGGGCCTAAGTCTCTATAAAAAATTAACCACATTCTCAAACAGTTTGCCCTTTTTGTATCTTTCCCTCTTTCTTTCTAATTCTGACAGCACTTTCCAGAAATTTCATTATGAAAGACAATAACTCACTAATTACCAAATTATGTCATGAAACTGTAGTTCAAAATCTATATAAGTTAATAAAATGTCTCTAATGGTATAAATTGCATCCATTTATAAACATAATTAAAAGTACAACTGAGACTAACGATTTTTCACCTTTTGAACACCTTCCAAGTCCCTTGTGACTTCTTTTAATGTGGCAAATAATGTACCAAATAAAATGACAGACACTGAGTAAGACACAGAGGTAAAATGATGATGCTGATATCCTCGGCCAGTGGTGTCAGTGTTATGGGATTCAGACAGTTTTATGCCTGAAGGTGATTTAAGCCTATAAGCTTTACCATACTAGCACAATTTCTTTCCTGTTTGTTAATATCTGTGGGCACCACTGGGAAAAAATAATGAAAATACAAAAGAGAAAAGGATCTTGACTGGGATTAGGTGATGCAGACAACTCTAATTGGCACCATCTTCCCCCAGGGCAGCGATGAGTGAAACTTGAGCCCATTGCTTGCTCTGAAATGTCATAAACCAGAGCCCTTTTCCTGTACCTGTGTGTGGTTGAACAGTGTGTTGATTTAATTATAGCAAAAAGTGATTGGGAAATATTTTTAAAGGAGATTAGTCTCTTATTGTCAGCTGTCAGTGAGATGAATGGAACTCAGCCTTACTATTGAGGCACTAGTTATGAGCTGTTTTGCTGGTGGCTGAGACAATAGGCTGCATATTTTTAAATTGCATCAAGAAGGACATATTATTTAGGACTCCTTATTACTGTCAGTGTCACAACATCTTGCATTATTCAAAGAGAGCATTGCTTCCATCTGTCAGTCTCCCCTTTGCTGTCAAAGATGCAAATACAGGTTCTCCTTGCTTAGGGGATATTTGTAATATAAAAGAGAGGGAAGAAAGATGTCAGGAAAAGTTAACTGATATAGGATGAAAATGCTCAGAGGAAAGACCAACTGGAGATTTGAATTTTTATACTCACTACATAATGAGAGAGAAGAGAAAGAAAATTTCCTCTTAACAAGTGCTGGACAATATACATCTGTGCATATATGGATGTCTTTTTCAATATAAAGTTGGGATTCTAGAAAAAGTGCTGGATGCATCTGAGAGAAAGAAGGAAAACTATTCCTATACAAAGATCATTGATTAGGGTTCTGAAAATAAACGCAAGTTCAAAAAGATTAAGAAAGGGATGTAAAAAGCAAATTATATGGCAGTTGAGCATATTTCAAAATGCAGTAATACGAATATAGTTGGTCAGATTTTTGTAATAACTTTTTTCACTAAAATGGTTGATTTATTGAAACAAGGCTTCTTGGGGCAGAAAGAAGACTGGTATCGGCATTTTTTTTAACCTAATAGTTGTTTTGGAAAGGGTTTCAAAATTAGTTTCAGGATCTTGTTTTTTGTTGGGTTTTTTTTAACATAATTTTCCAGTTTAAACTGCTTTTGTTAAGAAAATGGAGAAATTTCACATCTTTAACAATTCTTGTGATTAAAATGATGCTTTTTGAGATTGTTAGAATAAGGTTCTTTTCTACAGTCCCAAAGCATTTGAAAATACATCTTTTCAGTCTTGAACATTTTTGTGATTGCTAGTATTCATCCTGTTTTGAGATGGGAATATTTTTTATATTTTGAAATGTTTGGGTGTCACTGAAAGATGTTTTGTGTGATACTACAGCTCAATAATCCTCTCTCTGCTACCTCTGTGTCTGCTGTTCTCAGTCAGGAAACTTCATTTAGAGAAATCCAGGGACCTATCCAAACAAGCCCTCTGACACTTGAAAGTGACAGTAAGGGATTTAAATAATGAAGATCATACAGGGTCAATAAATTCTGAACTGAGTTCCCTGGGCTCAGACCAAGGTAATGCTATTCACAGATTTAATCCATATGTTTCCACAAAACCACTGTCATTGTAAGGCATGCCAGTCTCAGGAAATAAATGATTGGCCTGTATTTCTTTAAGAACCCCTTTTATTGAATTAATAGAAGGAAGCCAGAATACTTCCTCATCTACTTCATGCTACATCTTCAGAGCTTGCTCACAGAATACTTACTTCTGTTAGTGTACTGGAGTTACTGAGTGTAGTCATAGTTTTATATTTGAGCTGGGATTTGGACAGGTTTTCCTGCCTCCAGTGCTACCCAGACGGAAGGGCTGCAAATGGATAGCAGCTGTTCATTGGTTAACTGATGTGTTTTCTGTGATGATGGTCACAACACTATTTGAAAAATATTTTAATTATGAAAAGTAATCATAAAAGAATATTCAGGTGGTTTTAATTTGTGAAATCTTAGTGAAAAATCAATTCCTGGGTGGTTTCCAAGCAAGCGCTGCAGGCTGCAAAAGATTAAACGAAACAAAGTGCGGTCTTTTTAGTGTTCCTTTCAGTGAATTCCGCTATCACTGCACCTGCTCGTCACTATCATGTTAGCTTGAGAAATGCATTCTCCATCTCTTAGCCTGAAAACCCTTCCAACCAGAGAAGGCCCATCATTCCACAAAGGAAATTTATCATATTTCAGGTTTTACTGCAGAATTTTAGCTTATTTTGCAAAGAGAAAACCGGAATTGATTTTACAGGAATAGAAAAGCTGTTCAAGAAGAGGCCAGTCTGAAGTGTATTCCATTTTCTTTAGTGCAAAGACTTTCTATTTCCTTTAACCTGAACTGTCTCCATATGTACAATTAAAATCAAAGGGTTCAATTTGTGCTAGAGCATTGGCAGAATTAGACTAATTGATTAACAGCAATTTCCCTCATAAAATAAATAGAGCCGTGTGATATCTGCAGTGGACAGAAGCAAATCCTAGAGGCCTGTAAGGATACTCATGTGGAATGTAAACAGACAGGGTCCAAGGGCAGAAGCCTCAATTTAAATGTAACTCCTGAGCAAAACATGCTATAAGCCTGCAGAGGCTTCTTGTAGCTCTTTGTTGAGCAGTTCCTTCTTCGCAGCAATCTGAAGTTACAGCTTAACACCTAGGAGAGGAAAGTGGTCTCCTGGCCCTGATACTCCCTTGAAACAAAGCAAGCTGCTGCTGCTCTTCTTTCATTTTCAGTGGAGACTTGGTTCTGGCTCCCAGTTCTCTACTTTTCATTCCTTTACTGAAACTCTACCCCTTCAATAACACAGAGCCTGTTGGCCTTGATCTTTCTTCCTTCTTATCCATTCTCTTTTCAGTGGCCTTTAGTAAAAGCTGTTAGAGTGCTTTGAATTTTTTATGGTCTTTTGTTTTTCTTTTTTCAGGGAAATCTTACTTTCTTCCTTGGATTTTCCTTTGCCACTTTCTTCAATGTATTTATATCCAGCAGAAAATATGATTATTGAAGAACTAGATCAGCTATGCAAGTTATCTCGGACAAAGCACAGTGCTGGGCATTTAGATGCTAACACAGAAGTCCTTAATACCCTTTAAAATAAAACAGGTATACTTCAGGCATATCTTTAGGACCAAAGTATAGAGAAAGAAGAATATAAAAATTAGGAGTGCCTGGTCCAGTTTTTGAACATTGCTAAGTTGATTGTTTGAAAGTCGAAACCTGATTTCATGCCTTCAAACTTGAGTCAGCTAATAATGGTCTTATTCAATTATTCAATGTAAATTCACATCCTTGGTATTTCCTTCTGAAGGTCTCTCTCTCGACTATAAAACCAGGCTAAGATGACTTGTCTACTATTTTAGAGGCCTAATATTTGCCAATAGCATTCCTCTGGATCTTTATTTCCACAGAGATGTACAAGTAAAGTTACATGTAGATTGCTAATTGATGGGATAGCTTATGAAAGCTATTAATTTGCCAACAGAGGAGAATAGGTCTCACTATCCACAAGAACATTTAGAATCATTGCCAAAACCAACAATGGAATGATCTTTCCATAGCTAAAAATGAAATATGATTAAAAAAATTTGTGCTAAAGAAATATCAGGTCAAAGATGCAAGGCTTCCATTGATCTGTACAGGAGCTTCACCTAGATTTTAAAGATTTGGAAATTTTGAAAAAGGACAAGATCAGTCAAAAGAGCGTAAGAACATGATACTAGAAGAAGGAGAAGAAAAATCTAGGGTTCGTTAAAAAAATAAAGATAGTGGTAAGGAATGAAAGCTAACACAAAGTAAGGAAACCCAGAAGTTAAGATTGTTATCAAGGAGCTGTGGAACATGGTAGGTTTAAAAAAAACATCACTTGGACAAAAAATTACTCAGTAACTTCTCACGAGAATAGTAATAGATTAATAGAGACATGTATCGGTACGTTCCTGAAAGTAGTCCTTCGAACAAAAACCCAAACCTTCAAAAGCTATTTTTCTGGTTATGCTTGTAAGCAGTCTTTTAGGGTTTTTTAGTATTGCTGCATTTGTGTAGAATGATTTCCAAAATGTTTCTCTGAGGCTTGTGTAATCAAGAGGGTTTACCTATGCAGGAAGAGATTTTGCAGCTGTATGTTCTCTCCTGTGCCACGGTTTCTTTTTATTCTTTCAAAGCTTCCTGGTGTTTGCCTAAAGGTAATTCATCCCTTCCCACTTCATAAGAAGGAGCTTTACAAGCTTTTCTGAATGATTTTCATTGCCTCAGTCTTAATTCCTGTTTAATAGTGTTAAATTTTGTAGCAAATTAAAAACCTCATTTCTGCGTTTGAGCTGTCTCATGTTATGTGAGTCACACCTTGACATTACCATGTGGCCAGCTGCTGGCATGATACTTCATATCCTGAGGAGAGTTTCATGGCTGTTTTTAATACAGCAAAGCACTGATGTTAATCCTCTGCTGTAGGAAATCACAGAGGGTCTATGGGCCCCTTGACAGAGCAAGAGGAATTCAGCCTTGAATAGTTTGTGGTGTATCCCTGAAGCTTGGGAAAGTCCCGAGGAGTTATGAACAGAAATAACTTTAAGGAGGCAAGAACTGCAAGATAAGGAACTCGGACTTGTGCTACAAAACTTGGCGCAGAAAGCAAGAACCAATTAGGTATAATGATAAGGTGTGTGAACGGCTATAGTTGTCTAATCATTTGGCTGCTTGCCTCATGTGTGCTGCTAGCGCGTGTATATTTGCATAGGGCCAATTAGCAAGCTGTATCTTCTCGTGAGCACAATGTGTTAACCAATCAGATGAATAGCGAGACCGCCTGAATCCTGGAAAAGAGTATATATTGTGTGCTATCCGGGCAATAAACTCGAACACCCTGCATACCTCCATGAGGACTTTGTGGTGATTCCGGTGGCCTCCTTCACTCTGCCATTTCCAAACTAGAAACTGTGAAGAGCAAAAGTGGAATATTTTCCTTAGAAGTTTTCATGAAAACAATTGACTAAAAAGTATTGCATGGAGATAAAGACTGAAGCCTCAGAAAGGCTGATGAAGAAACATAGCAGAAACTACTGGAGAGCAAGTTTTCTTCATAATATCCATGTGATAATATCTCAACATCATTAGGCTCTGGTCACTCTTCTGAACCCACCAACAAAGACTAGAGGTAGGAAAGGAAGGGGTGGGGAAAGGAACTTGTTGTCACTCTAAGCTGGAGGGTTGAGAGCCTTCATTATTTCCAAGTATTTGGTGAAAAATTCTGGGGACAGAAAGAACCCGAAAAATTGTGGAGACTTGCAGACATATATGGGACAATGAAACTTGTAGGCTCTCTTCTTGCTGCCTTTGCTTTTGACTACAAAGATAGTCCAAAGAATGAGCAAAAATACAGTAAACATCTTTAATGAAAAGAGATCTACCTAGGGCGATCTATCTAGGGCAGAGAGCAAAATGTAACTGATGAAGAGATCTACACTGATGTCTTTTGATTGACATGTGCACTTAATTGAATGCCACATTGTGTTCATATTATGTGCATACTGAGGCACACAACAAGAGCTCACCACTAACAACCGATAGCTCTGAGCGTAAATAAAATATTTCATTGATCATGGAATGGCTATGGGTGGACCTGTAGCAGTTCATCTGCAAGCCACTGCAAACATAACAGTAGCATAATCCATTTCTCTGCCACTCACAGTTTCTTCCAGTATGATTTTACTACTCACACACTTCAAGAGATCAACTGGGGAAGCTGTGGGCTGTTACTGCAAGCTAAAGGCAGGCCTCCGTACCTCTTCACTCTGTTAATGTGCTGACAGTGAATTCTTTCACTCTCTCTTTCCCTACTGGGACAGAAAAGTGATGCAATTTCAGCTGCTACACTGATGATTCTGCTTGGAGGTCTGTCTCCTGAGAGCTTTTCTGTGAAAACTGCTGTATCTTAAAGTGATTTGACAAGTAAGTGGGTGACTGTAGAATAGCAGGCACTCTGACAACTGCTAGAGACAACCTGATGCAGTGACACTAAGCTCAGACTGCCTGTATAGCATCCTCTCTGTGGAGGATCTTAAGTAAGAGAATGCTACAATGATACAAACAAAGTCTCACAAGTGAAAACGGTGCTGCTTCACTAGGGACTCTTGACCACACTCCTTTCTCCTTCAGAACTGAGCTAGCATAGAAAGCCCACTCAGTCTTTTTTTCCACCATGAGTGACTCCTTAAAAGTGAGCTAAGTACAGAATTTTTGTCAGTGCACTCTGAATTAATGCAGGAGGTACAAAATGCCAGTGAACTAACTTGTATTTTCATAGGCAATCCATGACACTCTTCAGAGAGATATTGTAAAGTGGATTTATATCATGATGATCAGGGTGGAAAGTCACTGATGATGTAACAATGGCTCAGTAGAAGGAAGCAGGCTCAATTTCATGGTAAATTTTCCAACAGAAGAAAGGTGGTGTACTGGGGTTTGCGTTCATGTAGTATAATTCCTCTTGGGGTTGCTGGGAGCTACCATAAAATCAAAATACTATAACGCTGTCAATACACAAATAATTAAAACAACACAGTCACAGAATAAACTAATGCTACTAATAATAAAACAAACCCAAAAACAAATAGCAAAGACTGTAGAAACTATTTTCTGATTGGATGGAAATCCTGATCACTGGCCATTCAACAATTTCTCTTGCTTGCAGTGCTCAGATATAAAGGTAAAAATTTTATGCAGCTTACTTAGGGCTTGATCCAAATCCCACTAAAGTTAGTGGAAATCTTTACACTGACTTCAAAGAGCTTTGCATGAGATGTTTAATTTCAGTCAAAGTAGTACTACTGCAGTATTTGAAAAGCCATAGACGGGATAATGAGAGTTAAAAAAGAGACTGGAACTATCCTTTTACCAATTACCTAGAAAATCCAATTAACCAGTGATTTAAAGAAGTGGAAAGCACTGGAATTAAATAATTTTATTTCCTTCAGTTAACAATAACACATTAGGTTGTTAAGATGAAAATCATTTAAGAATCTAAAACACTTTTCATTATCTATGCTCTTGATTGTGCATGTTAACTTCAGCAAGGAAACCTGACTAGTCAAATTTTCTTCCCTCAGCTCAAGCTTGCAGACTTGTTTGCTCAAAATGCTGGAGAGATTCCTTTTTAAAAGAGAATTTTTATATATATATTTTAAATCTTAAAACCACTTCTTTATTCATAATAAAATTGCAAAATCACATTTTGTTGGCTGAACAAAGATTTAAATTTAGGATCTAGAAGAAATATATTAATTATCCTGGTTCATATTTGCCTCTAATCAATCTTACTTAGCTTGAAGATTCAAGTATTCTCTGCTGCATTTCATGTATTGCTCCTGATTAAGCCCTAAAAATAGCATGCACAACTTCATTTCGTAATTTGCACTTTGACCTCACAATCTGCGTGCTGCTGTGTTTCATTCTTTATCAGATATCCAAACTTAAGAAATCATAAATTAATAAGAGAATCTATATCTGTCTGTGGGGTTACCACATGATTATATGCTAGAGAAGAATAGATTCTGAAGAGATGCCGCAATATGGCTGGGATTCATTTAAACTTTTCACAGATTTGCTTCTCTCAGCCGCTGGAACTGACCTGGTTTATACATCCAAAAAATCTAACTTACTGTGTGGGTTCATGCGATATGTATGTGTATATCTCTATGGAGTTTATATTTATTGTATCCAAGCATTTGTATTGCACAGGATGTTTTACATTTCCTCCTTATTTACTCCTTGATTCCTGTGGAGCAGGATTCTCTAATGGATTTTCATTACATCATGCAACACCAGGTCTAATGTGCCTAAGTGGAGTATATAGTATGACACGCATTCAAGACAGACAACCTTTGTTTTACCAGTCAAAAATGAAACAATGAATGCCAGCACAGTCTGAATGGTATAAAATGGGATAAAGGAGTACTTGCAGTCAGATCACAAGACAACCTATGAATATAATTAGAAGAACAATGACACCAGAAAACTGTACCGTTCCAGGAAATCCATAGTTGAAATAGAATCTAAGACAGTTGTCCAAAAGTAAAATAAAAAGATACAGATAAGCAAGTTAAGCAGAGTTCTATGCATTCAGTAGGCTCAATGATCAGTTTTATGAAAATCTCAGATTGAATATGACTCTTCTGGTATCTGAAGATTGTAAATGTTAAAGTAAAAATGTTATAAAAGCTAATGGAGAATGGAATGGTTAAAAATGATCCAAATGAAGCTTTAAGTACCTCTGCTCTTAGAAATGAGTGTAATTTAATACACCTTCAAAGCATTGTGAGAGTATACTAGCTCTGATGGTCCAAGACACTGACAAAGATATGATCTGCACCGAGAAGCAGCTTTTTGCAGGTGTTTTGTGTCTGAAAGTTTACATTATGATATCCATGACCATGCATGAGCTACAAATATGTACATCTGTACCCTAAAATACGTGTATGAGGTAAATATGTCTTGCTATATTGAGGACCTTTTTCATCCTTTCACTTGTGACATGTATAAGAGCATCTGTAACCCACTTAAATGTTCTCACAAAGTTGTCAGAAAGCATAAAGATTTCATCATACCAGCAGGACACACCATGTACACATTTGTTGCAGTAGGGTAAATGTGGAGTATCACTGTCTGGAATTAATGAAAGGTACTCATGCAGCATTAATGCTGTGGGGAGTAGGATCAGACTTACAGAATACATGTGCTGCACATGCAACTTTTTTATCAAGTAGAAAAGGGTCTTTTTTTCTTGTTTTCTTTCGTAAATTTCCATTAGCCAGCAGATTGTAGTTGTCGATCTTGCTTCTTTGGTATTGTCTAAATCTAGTTGTAACTAAGTAAGAATGTGGTTTCCAATACACTTGATAGCAGAATCATATGTCATCTTGCTGAGCCAAATGTGTACTTGAGTAGAAGAAAGCAGAGAAGTGCCTTCAGCCCAAGGACATGTAACCCTATAGAATTGACTATCAATAATTAAGGTCTTTGATGCTTTGAATCATTTAGATAATAAGATTGCTTTGAAGTAAATAAATAACAAATTAGAATTTGTGGCAGTCACAGGTGTTTGGCAAGACCAGCTTGTAATCAAAAGCAAAATGAATGCATTTTACTCTGTGTAATTAGGAAAAGAAATGAAGTTTATATGCAAATTGTAAAGCACTTTGCTAAGAGATAACTGGTCAGGCGGCTTTTTGTAATTTAAACTTTCATTTATGGGTAGAATCTGCAAAGTATCCATTTTCAATGCAATTTCAGTGCAGCTGGTTGAACTATCTCAGTTTTCCTAAGAGAGAAATTCAAACATCACTGGTACCATGCCAATCTTGTTATAGCACTGTAAGGACAACATATGCATTTTAAACTTCTCTCTTTGCCCCCCTCTGAAATGATAGCAAACAAAAATCCCTGAAGGTTATGTGGAATTACTTGGTGCCAGAAAATAAGTAAATAAATAGAGACACACTGGGAGATAAATAAGGAGGTTAAAAACTGATAATAATATGTTTCAAACATTTTGTGGGACTAAAAGCTACTATTGAAGAGACATGAAGGCTTTTCACTGATCTTCCATAGTCAAGGGAAAATTTCCTTGGCTATCATTGCTGAAGTACCTCATACTTTTCCATTTGGAGTATTGCTGTCACCTTCAAAAGTCATGACTGACATGGAATGCATGAGGTAGTAACTGCTTGGATTAGGTATGCCAGGAAGATGGAGGCAAGCGTCTTAGCAGTGAAATCTGGTTTATTGTGAAGGGACATGAAGTAGTGGATAGAAGATTAGTCCAAGGAAACATGAGACAGTGGGGTAAAGAGAAACATGTGGAAGAACCAAGATAAATACAGAATCAGAGACAGAAACCGAGAGGAGAAATCAAAATATGCATGCTGAGAATTGAAAGCCTAATGTAGAGGAGAACAGCAGAGACAATGCATGAAGTCATGATAAAATTTTTTTGCAGGGTTAACTCTTCAAAATGAGGTCTATATATTTCAAGATACTGTGCTTGAGAAGTATAGAATTAGCTGACATTACCAGGATTTGATTTTTTTATGTTGAACCATTCATCGCCTATAATGCTGAAGATATCACATTTTCCTAGTATTATGTTCAAATATAGTAAGATATCTCTGTAAGCCATCTGAAAGACAGAAGGAATGGGGGTTTCCTAGTGTGTTCCTCCTATTCCATAAGCAGCTAGTCAGCAGTGTCTGGAAATCAGTGATTGTGAGATGTCCTGGCTTCAGCTGGGATAGTTTTCTTCCTACTGGCTGGTACAGGGCTGTTTTGGATTTAGTCTGAGAATGATGCTGATAACACACCAATGTTCTGCCAGTGAGGAGGGAGCAGAGACAGGATATCTGACCCAAACTAGACAAAGGGGTATTCCATACCACAGCACATCATGCCCAGTGTATAAACTGGGTGTAGTTACACTGAAGATCAGATCACCGCTTGGGTCGGCCTGGATATTGGTCAGTGAGTGATGAGCAATTGAATTGTGTGTCGCTTGTGTTTTCTGAATTTTCATTTCTCTTTTTGTTGTTCGCTATTATTATAATAACTATTGTTATTGTTGGCATTATTTCTATTATCATATTTTACTAAATTTCAGTTATTAAACTGTTCTTATCTCAATCCATGGGTTTTACATTCTTTTGATTCTCCTCCACATCACACCTTGGGGGGAAGGAAAGGGTGAGCAAGTGGCTGCAGGCTATTTTATAAAGACATTCAGGAGCTTTTTACTTGAAAGGTAGTGCACTGTCATAGTGTCTTAAATGCTAACCTTCTATATTCACTCTTCTTCCCTACTTTTCATAGTAGCTGACCTTTTAGTTTTATACAGCATCAGTTTTCTTGATTAATGTTATAATACATCACCTTTATGAGCAGTTATGCTCCCTTTCTTTCGACAGGTTATTGTTGGAAGTGACTTCTATGGCTATTAACTATTTCCTATAGAATTTAGCTGCAGCTAGTAACCTTGCTTATTAAAAAAAATTAAAAATTACATATATAGTGAGCTGTAAGCTTTCACTTAATTAACATATACATATTTCATAGCGGGAATAATTAGCAGATTATTTATATCATAATAGGAAGAATGATCCAGAATAGCCTAAGGATTCTTCTTATTAAACCCTTTTTGAATATTCATTACAGTTCTAAATTGTTTTTGTTGAAGTCTAAATTGTTATGACGTTGTACCAGCTGTGAACTATTCTTTTTAATACACTTGCTACTGACCAATTCTTGGACTGCAGAAAATTTTTGATGTGCACCATTGTGTAACTACTGTTTTATCATTGTGGTGGGTAGAGGAAATCCTAAACCCACAAGTGTAGAGATGTCAGCTGCAGTGAGTGGGCCAAATTTTAGTGGAGCTAGATGCTGGGGTTTTTATTAAAGTGTGTTTGCAGTGTTAGTGCTTTGCAGCAATTCTTTTCTCTTTTTCATTGCTATCATTTAGTGTTTCTGTCAAGCTGTTCCATATTCCAACCTGGTGATTTCATTAGTGACAGGTGAAATGATCAATAAGTACCATCTTTATGTTTCCTTTTTTCAGCAGCTACTTAAGGCTTCATAACTGCAAGTGAGAAAACAGATCCTTTTGTCCCAGAATTGCAGACGTTTTTCTAGAGGTAATGATTTCTGGTATTAAATTGTCGCTATTGCATTGTGTTCTGTTTATCTGTTTACTCCTTCACTTGCTTATGCTTCTGGTATACTTGGCTAAAAGCCTTTTAAAGGAAAGCTCATCATTGTGTTCTGTGTTTATATTTTGCTTAGCAGACAGGCATCCTGATCATGCTGCTATCACAATAAAATAAAACAACCAGCCATGATAGATACTAAGAAAATCCCATTCCAACTAAAATAGGGGAGTGGAACACAAACTTAAGATGACTTCTTTATGATGCAGTGTCATGTGGTCTTCAGTGGTTTAGCACAGAAAACCTCCACCAAAATCTCTACAAACTGGGAAATGAACTTTACAGCTATGCCTTGAAAATCAGGCATATAATTTCTTGAAAACAGAGGGATTTTAAACTACGTATTTCTTCTTGACAATAAATCTTTCCAGATAGATATTGTTTCTTTTACAAGTTTTTATTCAGCAGAAGGCAAGCATGCTATCAGAGAAAAATAGTATAGCTATGACACACATATAGAGATGAGTATGTGTACAAATATCAGCTTTTGGAAACTGCATGACCTTTCATTAAGAAACCCAGTGATATATACTTTATATCATGTGAGATCCCACATCACGAGGTGATGCCATTAAATTCTCACTTATGTTATGGAATTATTCAAGCTGTATGTTCAAAGGAGGTGAGGGAAAATTTTAGATAGAGAATCATTATCCACACAATGATTATAGCAAAATATTAGCATGATTTGGATGCCCAGGCTCCAAAGCCTAGGGGAATGAAATGCCCAAAGAATCCCACTTGCAAAGTGCTGCACACGTCTTTCTCCCTTTGTCTCCAGCTGTAGATGAGGACATTCATTATTTCTATGTGTCAAGCACAGAAATTGATTCCAAATTAGAGGCACATGCTTTTACTAAAGACAGAGACGGAATTATGATTAGACTGTAACTCCAAATTACACCAATGTATGAAAATATATAAGCTGCAGGGGAGCACAGCTCCAGATGAATTTTTCCTTTTTATCTCACAAACAAAACCTATCTTTTTTCCAACACAAAACCTAGAAGCAGAGACTATTCAAAAAATCACAAAGTTGATACAACATTTCATCTTGTTGTCACTAAAAAAAAATCTTTATTTTATCTCTTCTCATTCATCTAGATAGGCTTATAATTTCTTGTCTTATTTCTCATTAATGGGTTCTTTCCAAGTGTGGGAAAAAAACCCTACAAAAATCCCCAGCAAAATATCTAGAGAGAAAGAGAGAACAAACCATCAGTTTCAATGCCTCACTCAATTCCAAAGCTCCATTTCTTTTATCAAGAGAAGCTGATATTTATAAACCTCTGTGTTGAAAAGCATGGAGATTTCTTTACTTTTTATTTCAGCCTGTCAGTTACACATACTTTTGAAAGAACTTCCAGGTCCTCTAGTTGAAAGAGGCAATCATATGCCTGAGGAGGTATACAATAGGAACTGGCAATGGAGTACCTGCAGTTCTTATTTGTTGAAGAAAAAAATAGTAGCTATGACACCAACTTGGAAATATGAAAAGCCTCTCTTTAATTGGCAGAGTTCTGCATACACCTTGGTGAGAAGAAGCTGCAGTCTAGCACAATTCTTTCAGTAATAAAAATCCCTTTCAGTCTACACCCAGTGGAGCCTGGCCTTCCTTCCCATTTAATACTGGGGAAATGAATATTGTTGGAAATCCTAATCCTTATTTCAGCTTCAAGTTCCAGATTTTGAATCACTGGCCGAGTGTACCCAGACTGGCTCACAGGAAACTCAGATTTTCTTCTCAGCCTGGTCAGAGACTTTTCTATGAGATCTTAATCATTTCCTTAAATTGCAATCTCTTAAAATAATGACGCCATGATACTTACCAAACTATCAATCACATTACTTTGAGATTCTTGGAAGAATGATGTTAATAAAACCCTGTAACTTAGCTGACTGTTGAGAATGTCTTCTAAAACTGCCAAATAGTTTACTGAAATTGCAAATAGTTATATTTTGCTTTGGCAATTGCCAGCATGATATATGCATCATTTTCCATTCCATCTAAATTCTCCCTGTTTTGACTTTTCTTTAGGTTTGAACAGGAAAGAGCTTTGAAATCTTGACATTTTCTGCAGAAATTAAATTCTAAATTTTAAATTGCCAAATACTATTTCTAATTATTACTAGGGACCATTTTCCATAGTGACAGAGAAACCTGATAATGCCCTTGAGAATCCAGTTTCATTCTGGTCTAAAATTCAGAATGTCAGTCCCACACTGTGCCTATCAAGTGTGGCCTGATAGCAGTTAGTGTGTCCTTTGGTTTGGCAAGCAGTTATTCTGCTGATCTCTGTTAGCAGGTAGGAATGGCACAGAAAAACAGTAAGTGACATTAATTTCATGTAGCATAAAACTTATGCCTAATATAAAACAACCAGAAATTTGTAGCAACCTCTCTCCTGCAAAACTTCTAGCACACTTTGATTCCTTTTGTAATTTTTTTTTTTATGAGAAAAACCCAAAACAAACCAGATATGTTTTCCTTAGCATTTTTTAGTTTCTACAGGTAAAAATGGTGAGTTACACTCCTGAAGCTCCGTTTAAAACGTTTCTTCCCCTGCATGGGACAAACTGCAATATATAATTTTGGCTTCTGTCAGCTCACCTAAGCACTTCTAATTTGCTCTGAATGGATGTTTCTGAACTCTATTCTTTCAAAGACAATCCAGATGGCAAGCTAATGTCCGCCAACTCTCTGGAAAGAGAGTATGAACAGATACTTCCAGATGCAACAGTCAGAAACCTTATTTCGTTTATACCTCCAGAAATATACACTTCTTTTATTTGAAGACTGTGTATGCATGTGCAAGGATGGGTGATTTATTAGCAGATGGAAGGTCACAGGTGGTTTTGCATGGAAACATAATTAAAATGCATTGATTGAGTTAAATGGCTGAGAATGATACAGCCTACTCATCCCACCCTGAATGGAACAGATAAGATACAGCTCCATACTCCAACAGCAATCATTTTATCCTTTTGAAAAGATAAATTAATCTTGAGTGAACTCACTTGATGATCCCTGACTCTGAATCCTTCATCAAAATTACTTATCCATCAGCTTGAGATGAGAAAGTAAATCATTCACAATTAACAAGCTTTCTTTTCTGTTGGGTTTTTCTGGGGTTTTTATTAAGGTTTGTGTCAGTCACAGAGTTGCTGACGCCAGAGGGGAGGAGAGGACCTCTTTCTTGTACTAGATAGAATTGACTCATACATGCTTAGGAAGATCTTGCTGATCAAAAACAATTAAGAAGGAAGGACAGTTATTAAATCTGAAAAGAGCTATCTAATTGTAAATACCGAGTAGCAAAAGCTTTACCAAGTTATAAGGGTACACACCGTAGTTGTTGCTTCATTTGTGTTCCATCTCTGACCTCAATTTACACAAAGCAAATACCCAAGTATAGTTTAAATAAACTGAAGATCAGGACTTTGGTTTACATGATGTCACTGATGTTTACATAAGTGTCACTTTGTCATTCACATCTAAGATTACAGATTATTAAAATGGAATCTGTTACAAATACCAGTAAAAAAGTCTAATGAAGCAAAGTTTTTGAACATACAGAACTCTGTGTGATTTCAAACTACTGTCTCATTCACAGGAAATGCTCAGAGACCGGTTTAAAGAGACATCAAACTTACAGATAGAACAGTTGAACCAGTAAATTAAAATCAGATCCTTGTAGGACTGGAACTTGTTTCACTAACTGATACCCAATGAGAATCTCAAACAGAGGTCAGTATAAGAATTCTCTTAAGAGCTTTATTTCTGTAACATGGGCCAGTATAAGTTTCCCTCAAAAAAAACACAGAACTGTGCTGTAATTACTCAAGTATCTTCAGTCAGACAGCCTGGTTTAGAAACCGCATAAGAAAACATACATTGTGAGACACTGGGTTCTTCCACTTCCAGATGGAGAAAATGAAAGCAGCTTTTTCTCTGATAATTTCATTCCTTTGTTCCTGCTTGTGGTAAAATTCAGATGTAGAGCATCACATTTTAGTACAAAGGGTTTAGAATTAAGTTTGCTTTCAATATTTGGAAAAGTTTAAGGTTTTTTTATGTTCTTTGACATTTCCTTGGGAGAGGTCAAAATGAGGGAAATGAAAAGAGGTAGATTACAAGCAAGAGATTCACAGAACTACACAGCCATTTAAAGCCTTAATCTGCAGGGCTATAAAGTCTGCAGCAGGATTACTTCAGCCATATTCCCTTAATTTTGCCTTGGTGAAGGAAACGTACAAACAGACAGGACACCACAGAATAGATTGTGTGTTCTCTGTTAGTGTGTTTGACTTAAACACGTGGATCAAAAGATATGTCCTATTGACATTCTTTCAAGTATTCATCTACATGATCAGTGCTTGTCCTGAAATAATGAGTAGTTATTAAAACCTAACTAGAGAGGTTTGATTTCTTTTTTTGCTTCATTTTTACTTAAAAAGTAAGTTTTACACAGAGGTGACATGGTATTCTGGTGTTAGTTATTGGAGCTCTTCCTTGAGTACATATATATGTAATGTTTTGTGGGCACTATTATCTTTTTCTACGATAGTTTGTTATGTGACCTCATATAACATTTTACTGGTGTGCTGTTGCAGCCATTCAGAATCTCCTGGCAAACACTTAGGAGCAGAAGGTTTCCATGTTTTAATGGAAAAGAATATGACAACATTTTCCATTCAGTAGCTGGAAGCATTTCTTTCCTTTCCCCAAAAGAAACACACTCTTCAGAATAATCTTCCACTTGGCATAGCCACAGACACTGAAAGCTATCTCATGATATGCCACGCAGAGCAAGTCAGTTTATTAAAAAGCTCATGGGATGAAAGTGACTTGCTTTAGATGTGCTCTCCAAGAATATATCTGCACAGGCAGCTTAGCTGGATTTTGGGATAGTGTTAGCAGCCAAGAAATCTTGCTTTCATGTGTTTTCAAATCTCCTTAAATCAAAATAAAACACATTTAGGCAGTATAAAAGATGGACTGGTTGAGAACTCACATCATGAAACTGAACTTGTTTCTTAAGATATGTGAATGTAAAAGGAGAGGACCAAGGCTTCAGCCTTTGGCAGGGCCCCAAGGAACTGCCCCTCTCAGCTGCTCTTGGCTGTGAGCATTCCCAGTATGGTTTAGCACAAAGCCAAAATGGCAGAGCTGGAAATGTCTTAATGTCACCTGCTTGCTGGTGTAACAGACAGGAAGCACTCATCAAGCCATTTACAGCCAAGAGACAGAGTTCAACAGATGCTTCAGTCACCTCTTCAGTTATTAGATACTGGCTTCTATTTGAGACCCAAGAGTAAGTCATTATTCCATAGTTGATGATGCTAGTGCTAAAGTTAATTAATGCTTTGTTATCCCTGCTGAAGTGAGTGTCTGAGGGGACGTTTCTCTTTGAGAACTCATCTGCCCTGCTCCAGGGGAACCATAGATGAAGGATGATGGATGAGGAATACTTACACAGACAGGTACTGATTTCACCTTTGTCATTGCAAACACCCATCTCAGCTGCAGGGGAGCAGATACCAGCAGCCAAAGCTCCTCAGCATACTAACCATAGTACTTGTTTAAGATTCATGTGTGGTACTACTTTCTACTGAGGTAATCAATCAGTTACTGTCTAATAAAAACCTGCCTGACCTCAGATTGCCTCCATGTCACAGGATTTCAATACTGAACATTCAGCCACATATGTGAGTGGTCACAATGTGCACAGTTCTCAGAAAGACTTTATGGAAGTGACAAGCCATGCAGGACTCTTCCAACAGAGACAGGGTCACAGGCATGGAGACGGCTATATTATATACCGACAAATTTCTCCAGGGTAGAAAGCTAATTTCAGTTTTCAATCCCTTTTTTCTTGCAGAAAGTCCCAGGTGCATGTCAAATAACATAGTAAACATCTTGCACAGTGTACTGCAGTCCATCAAAAGTTAAGCAGAGACTAACACCTGATCAGGGTCTGCGAGCTGGAACTCCACAGAGGCCTTCAAACCACAAGACAGAAGCTTTACCTTTGAAGCTGTCCACCTTCCCTGCTATTGTGCTGCTCATTCTGCTTAGAATTGTCTTCAAAGTTAAAAGAACTAGGGGATTGTGATATGTGATAATACAGGATAATACAGGAAAGACAGATGTTTCTGTGAGTGCTGCAAATGCAGAACTAGCCTGAAAATTCCAGATACTGTTAATAATATGCCTTACCATTGTAGGGTTTCCCCCAGATTCCACAGCAGACCATCTGAAAGTTTGTAGAGATAATTTTAAGAAAGGGGGTGGGGGAAGGAAAGCTCTCAAATACACAACACAATCCACTCAAACCTCTTTTCCAGTCTGAACTACAGTTATATTCACATCAGCTTACTGATGATGGTTAGAAACATTCATCAGTGGGTATTCGCTCACTCTGCTGTATGGAAAGCAACATTAATTCAGCAATGAACATGAATATTTATTATTTGTCATTTTATTACTTTAATCATCTACTAAAGAGATAGATACAAAACCACGTGGCTTAAGTGTACAGCTGCATACTGTGTAGAAAATATCAAGAATGCTGAAAGGTAATTGATCATAAACATGTTCCAAGACCAAAATTTTTTTGACAGTGGTACAGTGAATTTTAAGCATATGTCATTTTATTAAATATGTTCACACATGTTCACACGCAAATGAAAATCAGAGCTGCTGACTCTATGTATCACGTTGTCTTGTGTCCACACTGGCACTGAACTGCAGATAAGTGAAACAACTGGCAATACTGAAATGAAGCCATTCAGTGATCTAATGTGCTTTATTTCATTGGGGGTGCTCTTAGTTGCTTACCTGTAGCCTTCCAGGGATACTTCAGGGATTCAAGGGACACCTATAGCCTGCTGGGGGCATTCAAGGCACCTGCAACATTCATACAGGCAACATAACATGGCACTTACAGCAGAGCAACATTCATATTTCCGCAGTAACAGCTGAGGGCCAAAGAGGAACCTCCTGATATCTAATAACTCTAGTAATGAACTGACACTTTGCATTTCACTCTTGACCAGCAACACGAAGTTGAATCAGTTGGAACTCCTTATGGTTCATATCTTACTGCCCCATGTGTTTCTAAATATCATAAAGTGCTGTATGACCTGAAAACTTAGAGTTTTGTAATACTATTTACTGTACAAACAGAAAAGGATGTCCCAGCCCAGGGCATCAGGCAAGCTCGTGATGTCGAGGCACAACTGCTTCAGCCCTTGCTAAAGCCTCTTTGCAGAGCTGTCTAGAGGCCTGTTTCTGTGTCACCAGAAGGAAGAAGGGCTGCCCCTACTGCATTGTGTCTAAGTTGGCCCTCAGCTCAGGCAGCCAAACCCCCAGAATGGAAGAGGATGTGCTCAGGGTCCTTACAGCATAGTTGCTCACATACAAACAAGCTACTGTTGTGAAGGATTCAGCATTTCACCTTGGTCATTGTATCTGCCTGCTTTCAGCACACTGCATATGTGAAGTAAATTACTCTGCGATTGCAAAAGTGTAGGGGTGTGTAAGGAATCAATTAGGAACAGTCAGCTCAGAAGTGGTAATTTGTTAAGACATAGTAACTCGGTTATTTGTAACTGTTGGTATCTTTCCTAAAGAATTTTGACTTTCAAAGAGTTAATCACCTTCTAGTGAAGAAGACAGGGAGAAGCAGGTAGCATCTAACTTTTCAGATCTATCATCTAATTTTCTGAGTGTTTTGTAATACTCAGATGCAACTCAATGCCCCAGGACAATGAATGTCAACAGATTAATTTCATTTTATGAAAATCTACTATTGGAAATTACTTCTGCAGAAGTACATCTTTCTTGGAAGACAATTTAAAATTAGTTGGGTATATTTCATGTTTTTTTGGTTTTTCATACATTCAGTATTAGAATTCCAAGCTGCAGAATGGACAAAAATTAGTCTAGTGGTCTGATCCCATGGTAAAGAATATTTCATCTAAAGTTGGAATAAAAAAGAGGAGAAGACCAACTAAATAAATAATTTGTAAAAAAAAAAAATAGTCCTGAAAAAGAAGTGATAAAATTATTTTATTAAATTATTTCTCAAAAATGTGACTTAAAACAGTATTGAATGAGTGTTTTTCAGAATCTCAACTTGCATTTTCACCTTCATCCAAAATAAATGTCACAAAATTTCCAGGTCCATTATTATGCTAAGATCTCAATGATAATGATGCGGTTTAGCCTGTAACACATGTTGGCCTTTGTAAGTTGCTTGCTATTTAGGGTTTTTCCAGTGATTTATTTTAGTAATTATTTTGATAAATCTTATGAATTAGTAGGTACCACAATCCCAGAAATTTTTACCCTTGTTCCATCACCAACTTGTTTTGAGACTGAAGTCCTCGGTGTTTCTATGCCTTCTATTCCACTCCTCTAAAATTAGACTGAATTGTTTTAAACCTATAGTGATGAAATAATGAATGCTTGCACAGAGATTTGAGAATATAAAGTGCTCTATAAATACCAAGCATTATTACTACCAGTCTATAATGGAAGAATGCAGTCCTGGAAGGAAACCAGCAAAACTGAGGGATTAAAACTACTGATTTCAGTGAAAAGATCAAATTTAGTCTGGGATGTGTGTGTTGTATAAACACATTTTTACAGTCCTCAGACCAATTTAAAAATTTTCCAAATCCCAACTAAAATGTAACTATTTTATACTTTAAGAATCAACAGAAAAAAGGTCTGAAAATGTTTTCAGGTCACAAATAACACTATAATACTAATCTAGTCCCTGGAAAATGATGTGGGGTTGTAAACAAAGTTTCCATTTCATTTTATTGGGTGGAAAATATTCAGAACATAAAACTCTAAGAAAAGGAAGGAGATGATATTTGTATTTGGATGTCTTCGAGCTTTGCAAGGGACATCTTGGGTATTTACCAAGATAGGGCTTGCTGCACTGTAATCTCCCAGTTAACAATGCCTAATGCAGTACGCATTAACCGGTGCCTGCACAATAGAATAACTTCCCACATGTACAGGATACATGTATTATTGTACAGTATAGTAGTCCATATGGGCTATTAGTCTAGACTAGTAGTCCATATGGACTACAGATACCAATGGTATCTGTAATGATTAACACTCAGGATTTATATCTCAAAGTCCTTACAGCCTTCTAGAGAAACAGGATTCCACATACATTTTAGTATTTACTGCTGATTAACCTGAGATTGTTTCCATGATGTCCTCATTTGACTAGATTTTATCATGTACACAGCGTGAGTAATAAGATTTTAAGATTCCATTTTTGAGGTTTAGAACATAAGAATGTCGAGGCAGGGTCTTGACAATTTCAGGAGCTGAATGTGCATCTCCAAAATCCTGATTCAGTCTCACACATCAGACATCTTCCCTCTCATAGGCACTTTTACAGTATGGACAGTAATAACATGAGAGAAAAATAGACTTTTAACAGCTCGTTATGTGTTATAATGTGAGTAATCCACATTACAATAATGTGTTGTAATCTACATTACAAGCAATGTCGATAAGGGTGTTATTTTTTTTTAAAAAACATTCTTTTTAATCTTACAGAGTACTGTTACATTTTAGAGAGCAGGAATAGTAATCTAAATGAGAACTGGTTGGAAATTTCTAGCAAGCACTGAAATGTTTTCAATTCGTATTGAATAATTAAGTGTCTTCTGAAACAAAGGCTTAAACTATGGCTCTCCATAATTCCTGGCACTATGACCACTAGAATATACAGGCAATTTGGCACCCTTTGACTAGTTTGGGTCAGGTGTCCTGTCTCTGTTTCCTGAGGGTTTCCCCTGCTCCCTGGCAGAACATGAGACTCAGAAAGTCCTTGGTCAGAGTAAACATTACTGAGCAGCAACTAAAAGCATTGGTGTTATCAGTGTTGCTCCCAGGCTGAAAGTCAAAAACACAGCACTGCACCAGCTACTAAGAAGAAGTAAAATGACTGCTACTGCTGAACCTAGGACAGATTCTTTTTAATCGAAATATTGGTTTTAAATTGTTTTGTTACTCAAGTTATATCAACAATGTTGGTAAGTGTGTTGCTATCAATAATGTCTTTATCTCAAGGTTGTCTCAAGGGTTCACGTATGCCTTACTCTAATCAGTTTTGTCAATGAGTGCTTGACATGAAATTTTTAGGATCTTGAAAACGTTATATCACTAAAATGTACTTCTTGCAAAGACAACTTGGTCATTCTCTATGGACATGAAATGGACAACAGTGATGTTTCCACATCATTATGGGATGGGGTGCCTATTAATATATAATAAAAAAGAAAAAGAGAGAAGAGCTAAGGAGGTCTATAATGCCTAGAAGTAATTTATTTCACCACTCACTTGACTTCCCCAAACATATCTTAAATATCCTTATATGTATTTTAAAACTCATAATATGCAGAGATTTTTTGCTGCCATAGATTCAAAAAAGCCAAAATCCAGTACGCAAATTTACCCATGTCAGGGAAAAATCAGTATTCAGTTAATAAAAGGGGCATTTTCAATCCTCATCCTGAATTTTCACCTTTGTCAGATCTGTAGAGACCATAAGGAAAAGCTCCAAATTAAAGAAAGACCTTTGCACACAGTCCCATTCTGTGCTTCTTCCAGGAAGTGAAAAGGCTTAAAAGAACAGTTGAATCAAGCTCAGAATCATGATGAAGAAAGAAAAAAATATTAAAGATCAAAAAGAATGAAATATGCTCTTATTAAGAAACCCGAGAACTAGCTACTGGTACTGGTACTGTTGAATCTGGTGCTCCTGACAGTGGTAGCTACAGTACCATCTAAAGAACAGAATTGCTTTTTTTATACAGCTAAATAATTTGAAAGAAAGAAAATGAGTACCTCTACTAATCTTCTACCTTCCAAAATGTTATATATAATGCCAGTAATCTCCTCAACCAGCAGGAATTCAAAGGCTGAATCGTTTAATTATGGTTTTACATCTAGCTATTAATCAGATCTACACATTCCCTGATACAGATTAACACTCCTGGAGGTTTGCAAGGCCACTTTAAGAGAAGTACATTTTGTGACTGTTAGAGAAGTCTGTCTGTCTTGGTTTATTTCACAAGCCTATCCCACAGGAAGTGTTCTTGCTGGCTTAGTAATTCTAACAAAAGCGAAGAAGGACCTCCAAGCTTTAGACAGGATGAATCATATTGTGCCTGCTGTATATAAAGCCCCAAAACTTTGCAGCATTAAAGAAATGTTGAGGCCAGAAAGTTGCTGATAATTCTTTCAAGCATGTTGAATATCAAGACTTGCATCAGACCAAGGATTATTTCCTGACTTTCCTTCTGATGGCGTAGGAAAAAAAATATATTTGAGACAAGATGCAACACCTTTTACCTCAGAATGTGTAGGATTTTCTGTGCAAAGATGTCTTGACATAGACGACAGTATGTAGAGGATTAATGACATATTCACTGTGTGTAACTCTCCAACTCTAAATTTTCATTCATGACAGCACTGCTCACAGCCTTTATTTTGATTCCTAACACTCCTTGGTAGCTCTCCATATCTGTGTGTGTGAAGTGGAAAATAGTACTCTCTTTTCTCTCCTCCCAGAATCAGAATCATATTCCTGACCACATCTTCACCTGAAACTGCACCATGAGCAATGCTCATCTGTGCCTTACCTCCACTCATCTTTTTTCCCTACTCATGTATTTCTTCCATCTATGAATGTATGAATGGAAGGGTGTTTCCTTGATCAATCCGTCCCTGCTGTCTTACACCTATGATCCTCCAGTTTCTCCTCTATGTGTGTAATAACAGAAGGAAAGAAATGGAGGAGGTCACTGAGGAGTGGCTGCTTTCCCTCTCCTTCCCACATGTCAAGGAAAGATGTAGTCATATTAATGTTGCAGATGCATTTTTGTTCCATATTCTTTGTTCCAATTTTTCCATCTTTCACAGTTTCTCTGCCATGATCAAGGCCTCTGTGCAATTCTCTTGCCCTCCTTCTCCTTCCAAACACATGCTGGGGTGTGGATAATCTCTGCCCTATTTTCATTTCCACCATTTATTCCTACTGTTTGGAAGCTCATTTCAGCCGCTTGGAACATGGTATGACTGAGCTGGATAAGAAATCAGAATGGAAGTTAGTAGGAGGAGATAAAGATCAGCAGTACACCCTCATAACTTGCTCTACCCCCCACTCCCTCTGCCAATGCTCTATGTGTTCCTGACCTGATCAAGCTGTACCACCTGAACTCCTGGTCTGCTTCTCAGCTCCCTGCTCACAGGCTATGCTCAGCAGGGCCACAGTGAAGCGCTAGGAAAATTGGAGCTTTACAGACCCTGTATGTAGTAATGCTATGAAGTCGAAAATCCCACAAACTAAGGCTCACAGAGACTAGCTTTTCAGTAAATCCAATGAAGAATGCACATGCAGCTATGAAACCTCTCTTTATAGCTCAGACAGTTTGCTGCAGAGAGTCGGATGTGGTGGCACAATGTTACAGCAGTGCAGACTGCTGGTGTGCAGTAGGCTGAACCCGATGCTGGGAAGCAAGGCTGTGCTCAGGACTGCTGGCCTAAACCTTTAGAGGTTCTCTGCACAGGGCTGACCCCAGAGATGGTAGCCCAGGGCACCAACTGGGTCTGGTGCCTGGGACACACAAATGCCACAGCCCTGTGGGTGGAAGAGGGATGCTGAAGGCCCCAACCCCATGGACAGTGTAGACTGGTTGCTGTGATGGGGAAGGCTATAAGCTGGTGTCTCCAGAGAAGTCTGGTTATATTGAAACAAAAGTTGCTCAGAAATCTTGTACACTATCTGACCTCAGAGATGCTCAAGATTTGACTGGAAAAGGTCATGATTTATTAGATTTTTTTTGAGCAGGGAGTTGGACTGGGCAACCTCCAGAGGCCCCTTCCAACTTAAATTACTGTCTGTTTCTATGCAGAAAGATATACTAATTTTCCGAAGTATTCCACACTGGTGGTGAAAGGTATCTTGGGAACTCTCTGTATGAAAGTGGTAATATAAATTTAATGGATTATTACTGTTGTTGTTATTATTGTTATTATTACCAGTATTAATCTCGTATGAGCGGAAGCCCCTGGTAAATGCATAGGCAGAAGAATAGGGCGTCCATTTGCCATGCAGAAACCTTATGCAAATGCAAAATTGTGCACAGAAACATAAAGAAAAAATATTATTGCAAAAATAACAATCTGACAGTAGCATACTGTTGCCAAACTGCCATCTCTCTCTATGAATTAGTCTTTCATTTCCTCTCTGGATTTACCATAGCCATTGTATTGGGAATACGCTTACGATTGAATTGAGATCCTTTACTCTCATTCCTCATGCTACAACATAATAAACACTTTTATTGCCCACGTTTCCTCAGTGTATACATTATTAGGAATCTCAGAATTTGTCTTATAGCTGACTGCAGGAGATCAATAAGAAGAAATATCTTTTAAAAGTACAGGGGCCCAGAGGATTTTCCACACAACCAATAAATATATTAAATGCTGTCACAATAAATAAATAAATAAAATATATGAATATCTGCCAGTCTCTGGTGCCTTAGAAATGAAAATTACTGCATTTTCACATTTATGTTCTCTCCAAATATTGTCCTAGAATAACTCAGTTTACTGCACTAGAAAAGCTTTGATTAGCTACTGATACTGACTGATAGGAAGAACTGCTTGAGTCAAACAGAAATAGAAGCTTGGAAATACTCTGGAAAATAGCATGTTTTTAATGTCAAGAAAATATTTCGCGTAGCCCAGCTTTGAAAAGTATCTTAAGTATTGTCCTAGGATTTTATCCGTTAGTTATGGGGTATTTTGAAAAGCAGAGTCAGATCTTTGTACTCTTCAAGAATTTCTACAAGGTATTGAATATTTTACTTTATGACTGGGACACTGTGGCATATGGACTTTTTTATTTTCTTCAGCATTACGTTTATTAAGTCCCATATCCTGGGCTGCATGACCAGCAGGTCGAAGGAGGTGATCTTGCCCCTCTACTCTGCTCTCGTGAGACTTCACTTGGAGCGCTGTGTGCAGTTATGGTGTCTTCAACATAAGAAGGACATGGAACTGTTGGAACAAGTCCAGTGAAGGGCCATGAGGATGATCAGAGGACTGGAGCACCTCCCGTATGAAGATAGGCTGAGAAAGTTGGGGCTGTTCAGCCTGGAGAAGAGAAGGCTGTGTGGAGACCTCATAGCAGCCTTCCAGTATATGAAGGGGGCCTATAAGGATGCTGGCGAGGGACTCTTCATCAGTGACAGTAGTGATAAGACAAGGGATAACGGGTTAAAACTTAAACAGGGGAAGTTTAGATTGGATATAAGGAAAGAATTCTTTAATGTTAGGGTGGTGTGGCACTGGAATGGGCTGCCCAGGGAAGTTGTGGATGCTTCATCCCTGGCAGTGTTCAAGGCCAGGTTGAACAGAGCCTTGGGTGGCATGGTATAGTGGGAAGTGTCCCTACCCATGGCAGGGGGGTTTGAACTAGATGATCTTTTCCAACGCTAACAATTCTATGATACTGTGGTTCTATGATTCTATTGTTTTATGATTAGTATCGTCATTTTTCCCAAAATAGTATTAGACTGCCAAGAAATTACTTTATCTTCCCTTGTCCTACCTATAATGCTTATTTAAAGTATAATGGTTCTTTCAATTTTCCAAAACAACTACTCCTTTAGTCTTTTCCCCTCCCCTCTGCTCAACAATTTTTATTTTCTTTTTTTGGTTTGGCATGTTTGTACAGTTTGGAAATTAAATTCTGGCTTTTGGTTTTGTTTTGTGTTCCACATTTAGCACTCTGAATGAAATAATCATTTTAGGGACTGTGAAAACGGAAATCTTTCATTAGAAAATGTCAGTATTGTTCTTTGGAAGTCAGGTGCTTACAAATGAAGAGAACTTGTACATTTTCTAAAAAAAATTCTGTTTGTTGCTTTAAAAGTATGTAAGAGAGAGAAGAGAGATACTACTTGACTTGATCTTTGTGTTTTGTGTATTAAATCTGACCGGCTTGGATTTCCAGTAAAATTTAATCACAGAAGGGAGCTGTGATGTAGATTCATTAGTTGAAAGGAATGAAGCCAAGAGCTGGCATTATTCTTTATAATGCAGAAGTTGTAAGATGTTACTGTCCCTGGACCATATTTGCAGCCCCAGAACTGCTTCCTTGACAGATCTGTCTGCAGGTGCAGAAGCACGGAGCTGCAGTGCCAGAGATTATCCTGTGAATGAGCCTTAACCAACTGCAGTATTGTTTAATGACAATAAGTCTGAGCTAATCCAGCACAACAGGACTGAAGACAGGATAAGGAGTGCTTCCACCATCCACTCATTGGAAATATCTTGAGAGAAGCAGCCTAAGACTGGCATACAGAAAACAAGCATTGGGCAGCTTTCTCCTTAATTGGCTGTGGATTGGAAGTCTGTTTACACCCTAAACACTACTATAAAGTTTGCAGGGGATATTTTTTGTTTCATTTTTGGGTTGGGTTTTTTTTGGGGTTGGGGTTTTAAATTATTTTTTGTGGATTTATCATAATTTTTATTTATTTGCAATCAGCTGATGCTCCTCAATGAGTGAGATTTATGTTAGCAATTTGCAAGTGGGCAGCTTATATAAGGTATGACTTTTGTTTTTCTATATTTGCTGCTCTAGTCAGGTATCTGTTCAGTTCTGTCACACATCTTATTTCCATTTCCTTTTTTAAAATCTCAGTTTTCTGACAAATCTTTCTGTCACTCTTCAAAGTTATTTTCCTGTGAGCACAGTTATCACAATATTCTCATTCAGCTACCTGATTGGAAGAACTCAGTAGTAAGTGCAAACACATGTACATCCACAGCATAAAGATAATAACATGTCATAGGCAGCCTAAAATTCTGTTAATTTCACACACATATTGCCTCTCTTACCAAATGTCTCCTTGAGAAAAAAAAAACCAAACACAAACCAAAGACCCCACAGCAGTTCTCCACATTGAAATAAAACTTCTCCTAACTGAAACCGTTAGCAAAGGGAGACTAAAACTAGCATCTATAAAGGTTTTGATACAAAATAAATACTGGTCTGAAAGGCACCTTATTGAGACAGGTTGAAAGCTGAGGAGAGAAAAGTAACAAACGAACAAACAGAGAATTAGAGTGAACAACAAGCAAGCAGCTTGTTACAAGCAGCAACAGAAGGGCTGTTTAAATGTATGGTACAGCACCTTTCATTCTTCTTGTCTCTTCTGTAATGTGAGTGGTTTGTCTTATGTGCCTTGGAAACATTCTACTTTTACCTTGTTGTTAATTACTGCATTAATACACCTAAAATATTTAGAAGGGAGGATGGGGAAGCTGCTTGAAATTATTTCTGAGCAGGTCTTTCAATTCAGATACTCCTTACAAGCTCCACCTCTCCGGTTCACTCTTTCTTAGTTTTCTCAATGTGTCTTTGCTGAGCATCCAGAAGGAAGAGAAGCTTTGGATTTATAGCACACTTAATTCTCAAGCAAGTGGGGATCGATATTCAGGACAGAAGGCCTGCCCTACCCTGATAACCATAAACCTTTCATCTATCACTGGACACCTCAGGGAAAGCCACAAATCATAGATCACTTGTTTGTCCCTACCTGGATTCTTCCCCCCTCCTTGTTTACGCTTAGCGGAGTGCACTGTGTGACTGTTCTTTTGCTGTTCTACTTCTTAGGTCTTAATGAGAAATTAGGAGAAACAAAGGACAAAGTTTCTTTCTTTAGTGAATCTGGTAACAATTCAGTATGCTTTGAGAAATCTCAGGAGTTGATTTGTTACTTGTATGTATCTCTTTGCCAGAGGCCAGTATTTTTAGCCATGACTGGGGTAAAACTGGTTAGTATGCCTTAATGATCCAGGAAGTGGATTATTGAGTTCAAACTGTCTTTTGGTCCCAGTGGTTAATTTCCAGTAAGGTCCAACAGCCATTACTGGAACCCAAGGCTGTAGCTCGACACCTGAGGGCAACATTGAGAGAAAGAAACAGTCTCCTGCTCCAGGTGGAGTGGGGATGCAAAAGAACTCCCAAAGGATGGAATGGGTTCCACAATGAATGCTAAAAGAAGGGTCTGCAAAGAACTTGTTCATCAAGTCCATGTTTTTGGCCTTGGAATGAACGTCAAAACAGTTACAGAGCTGCACTGAGCAGCAGCTAATTATGCTAAAGGAAGAGAAAAGCCAACTGTGGTAACAAGGCATGCAGAAGCAGCAGCATTGCCAGCCAGGGCCAGACCCACAGTAGGCGATAGGTATCAAGTTTAACAGAGTGTAGTAGTTACCTGGGAGCCCACATGTGTTCTGCAGTCTTATTCCTTACTGTGGTTGCCCATCTGTAGCATGCATTCTCCTGATCATTTATCAATGATGCATTTATCTCATGCATTATGAGTGCACCCGCAGCAAGGCTGCCGATGACACCAAGCTGTGTGGTTTGGTTGATACACTGGAGGGAAAGAATGCCATCCAGAGGGACCTTGACACGCTTATGAGGTGGGCTGATGCCAACCTTATGAAGTTTAACCATGCCAAGTGCAAGGTCCTACACCTGGGTTGGAGCAATCCC
>JANHGB010040731.1:0-16530 GCA_026283785.1 Coracopsis vasa | reverse complement strand
TCCTGCCCATAGCAGTGGGTAGGAACTGGATGAACTTTAAGGTCCTTTCCAACCCAAACCATTCTATGATTCTATGATTCTAAGATATATACCCATTAAGAAGCTTGGAAACTGATTAGGCAGAGAATTAAGTGAGAATTAGGCAGAACCACAGAGCAACGGAATATGCTAAATATTGTGGTTGTCTACAGGAACATCCACCCAGAGATAGCAGTGCTCTTGCAAAACAGAGTTGAGCGTAAGTAACTTCATCATAACAAAGAGAATGCGAGCCACAGAGATTAAAGGCTACACCATTAAAATGAAAACAAAGCCTGCAAATACCATTGGCATCTTAAGCAAGATTTTGGCAGAATTTGGGCACCTTGGTTGAAAACTGCAATCTGGGAGCTCCATACGCCCATTCAGCTGCTGCCTAGCCCTGGAAGTGCCTGAACTTGCCCACTGCCTCCTTGTTAGGCTCTCAGCCTCTGTAGGCAGCTGTTAACGCACTCCCAAGAGCTGCTCCAGTCCAAACATTTCTGCTCCAGCTCTCACCTGAATGCTGCCAGTGTTTGGTATCGCTGCCTGGGGCTGGCGATGCTGTCACCATCCGCAGCAGGGACCAGCCTGGGAGCTGCAATGAGAACACTCTGTGATACAGCTTGCAAGGTGAAACATGGTGATAAGCACTACCACCCCTAAAGAAATGCCTTTTGCTGCAGCATCGACCCCATGTGCTGCCCTGTGCAGCTCTATCCCATGTGCTACCCACCCTGTGGGGCACAAAGAGCTCCCTAAGAGCCACCTCTCAAGGAGCAAGACATGGTGAGCACCAGGGCAGGGCGAGACGAGAGAGAGCAGGAGCCTGCACCGCAGTGGGGATCCCACGCAGCAAGCCAGGCCTTGCCCTTCGCCCCAGGCACGTGGCTGTGAAATTCTTCCCTTTGAGGGTGGTGAGGCCCTGGCACAGGGTGCCCATTGAAGCTGTGGCTGCCCCATCCCTGGCAGTGCTCAAGGCCAGGTTGGATAGGGCTTGGAGCAACCTGCTCTAGTGGAAGGTGTCCCTGCCCGTGGCAGGGGATTGGAACTGCAGGAGCTTTAAGGTCCCTTCCAACCCAAACCATTCTGTGATTCTGTGAGTATACATACAGCAAGAGATGTTTCCCTCCTTTGCAGATGCTCTTTGCAGTGTCACAGGGTCCTGGATGATGGTAACAAACTGCAGTCATTGTCCAGCCTCCTCTGTACTCTGTAAAGCTCCCAAGGTAACATATGCTGGGATTGGCTGTATCTCTGTGCCATTTTTTTAAGTATAACTGAGGCTTGAGGCAGAGCTTTGTTTCAGAAATCATATGCTCATTTCTCTCCCTGTTGTGTGACCAGAGTGTTTTTGGACAAGTAACAAAACATATAAAGTGCCTGTAGCAAGTGCTGAAGCCCAGCTTTCCCCATGCTGCAATCCTCTACAGTTTTCTCAAACACAACCAAGTTTTCCTCTACAGTTTTCTCAAACACAACCAAGCCTATGGCTTATTTACCCACTTGCAGAATTCTTAGTCTGACAAGTACCAATGCATAAATCACTGTCAGACCATGATCTTTTGTTTTCTGCTCCTCTGCAGGCATCTGTCAGAATCACAAAGGATTAATTATTGCACCAGCCTGGATACAGAAATTCAGACCCTCTCTGCATCCGCACTCCTTGTCAGATGCTTTGTGGTCTCTTCAGCAACCACTTCACCTGTTCTTCCACTCTTTCATTCATCCCTCTTACACTTCTTGTTCTGCGGCTGAATACCTGTTCCCTCTTGCCCACATATTGGTGCTTTTTTAGCCTCACAAGGACTAAAAGAGAAAATCACCAAAATCCTTCCCTGTGGCACTGGCTCATTTCAGGTACCCTGGTTCCCATTTGGTTAACCATGTTGAGAAGGTGCCTCCTCTCTCTTTCATATACTCTTTCCTACGGCTCAGTTCTAATTCCCATTCACACAGCGCTTTAGAGCATGCAGTATTTAGAAGTATGAAACATCCTGGACAAAATAAAGCTGTCCTCCATCCAAAGCCTGTGGGATAATGAACAAACCCAGGAGCAGTCTCTGGGAGTCCTCCAAGCTCTGCCATGGCAGATGAAGGAGCTGCATTCCTTCTTCGAAAGAGCCCTGACAGACTCAAATACGCTTTTTCTTTGCACCTTGGAGTCAGGACCCAGCTGCCCACAGAGAACTGACACCTCCAGAAGATGGAGGGATAGCGAGGGTTCATCTGCACGTGGTAGATGTAAACGTTCTTGCACAGTGATGCAGCATGAGATGCCTCTGGAGCTGATGCAGTTTGTGTCACAGTAAAGCTGTTCCCCACAGCATAGGCACAGCTGTTTACAAAGGCAAAAGGAAATAAGCTGTATCTATTAAAACATCTACAGTGAGAATAAATAAAAATTGGTAGTTTTTACTCAGATGCAAACTACTTCCATGAACAGGGGTGCTGGACCTGCATACCCAGAGCTTTCTCTGCAGCAGCAGCAAGGAAAGTCAGTTCAAGCCCCCTTTACTGCTAAGTACTGCCTGAGGAAGTCTCTTTTCTCCCTCCCATGAATGTTCCTGTGTGTGATTCAGCAGCCGTCTCCAAAAAGCAATTTGGAAGATGGATGGGTTCACTAGGGCTGAGGGAAGAAACAGAAGAGAGCATCTCTCTGGGTGCATGGGTACATATTGGTACGTACTTGGATCACATAGTCCTCTCTTCATTTCTTAAACATTCCCCAGGTGCCAGAGTTGCTTCAATTCTTGTTTCTCTCTCTATGGTAAAGGCCTGAGAAGCAGAAATAGACAAAACCAAGCAGTAAACAGAATCATGTATTTGTACAGATACAGCAGCTTCATTCTGATAGCTCTTGAGTGTGTGGGCTTTACAGAAGGGGAATGCTTGGCACAGTCAATGCAACATAATCATACTGCCACTGATATGTTGAAAGTGTAACCTGATATAAAAGTACCTCTTCCTATTTGGAGATTTAGACTGCAGCTCCTTTCCAGGGACAAATCTAAAGCAGGAAGAATTCTTGTTACCCAAACTGGAGTTCTCCAAGTATTACACTGCTGGAGATTAAAATGTTTCATTTATACTTGGAAATTGTCTCCTGCAAAGAATCTCCAGAAGCTCCTATAATCCCAGCATTGTGTCTGCTGGCTTCAAACGCTGCTCCAGCCAGAGCTTCCCAGCCTGCTGTGCTGCTCGTAAACTTCCAAGAAAGCGGCTGAGTCTTCTTAGAGCTTCACTTCCCATGTATTTATGAACATTAATTGATTTGAGTGGGTCCAGCTGCTGGCTGACACTTGCAGAAAGGACAGAACTAGACTAACTCACATTTCCCCTTCCCACCGTCAAGTCTATCTGTGGCCCCGCACGGTGCCAGAAATAAACTGCTTTTCTTGGAGAGACCCACTGACAAGCACTGGCATCTCTATGGAGGGCACAGCAGCCTCAAAGGCAGTCATTTTAACTTGGATTTCAAACTCCTCACCAAGGGAGTTTAGAGGGCTGGACATGCTCCCAGAGAGGTGGTAAGTGGGGAAGGGGAGGGAGGTGAAGAATAAGCTTTGAGTCCCTTCCTCATGCTTGCAAAGCAGTCCTTCAGGGTCTGCCCATTCCCTTCCATCACATTTCTTCTAGCTGTAAGATCCCAGCCTCACAAGTGCAATGCTGAGCACACTTTAAATGACTCATTAATGTTTGCATACATATGCCAGATGCTTTCTTTTTAAATAAACAAACAGAAACCTCAGACACCCTCTGAGAGATGGAACATTTTTCCTACAGTGAAGACCAGAGTGGTTGCTTGTGCAGGACAGTGGAAGAAGGTTCCCCCTATTCCCCAAAATCCCACTTTATGAACATTTCTCCCTTCCTGATTCCTTCCCCTGCCACATAGGTCATCCAGACTTTGGGGAGGGGTGGAGAAATGTCGCAGCTACTTATTTCCTCCTTCAGCACCTAACAGGAAGGGATTCTGGAGGATGAAGGCTGACCATAGCTGGTGGGACCCTGCAGTAATCCAGAATTGATGGGTGTTCATCAGAGCATCTGCCCATGCAGGAACCCCCAGCTGAAAGAGGCAGTACCTGAGGTCACCACAGAGGGGATTTTCAGTAGTTCATGGCTCAGGCTTCCTAAGCTATTCAGGTGCTTTGTCCCAAATCCTTTTTCTTCCAATATTTCACCTAACTCACTGGGAAATTAAGCACTGTGATTTCCCAGTCCTGGCAGCATTCAACTTTGCCACACAGTTCCCATGTTCTTTACATCACGAAAATGGCAGTGTTACCCAAGGGACACCTGAGATAAACACTGGGTGTATACAAATGGACCATGACAGAGTTTGGAGTCAAAAAGCTTGGATCCAGAATTACAAGGAAGGTGATATCACTGAGAAGTGGTCTCTCTTTGCTCCGCAAGCTTTACTCCCATGTGTCTGCTCCCACAGGCAAAGGAAACACCCGCTGCTCCATGTACATACAGCATCTTTCCTGTGGGGAACTGTTCATACATGCTGAACAGATTCCACATCAGCAAGCACCATAAAATTTTAAATAAAGAAAGTTGAGTGGGTATTCCTTTTATGTCTTGTGCAAAGGCATTGGCTACTGAAAGCAAGAGGGATTCAGGCGAGTGCTCCATGAGATGTGACTAGAATATGTTCCTTCTGAAGTCCTCTAATCAGAAGTAGTAATGTATTCCCTCTTTTCCCCTAAGACTTGGAAATCACATTTTAGTGCCTGCCACAGGACTGTCAGGATCAGCATTTCAAGTAGCAATTCAGCCTTTATCAACATTCAACAGCATTGTAAGTCAGGAATAATTAAAGTAATATTAACATAGAGTTATCAAGAAAGGTGAGACTGTCTGCGTTCAACATCAGATTCATTTAGTATTTACTGCAATAATGCGATCAGCAGGAAGACATCTAACATAAATGTCAGCTTCATTGGGATGTCTCAGGGGTTCAGACCTGTTCAGAGGTGTGCCCTGTTCTGTATGTACCACCCTCAAGCTCTCCAGAGCTCTTCAGTGCACTCCTTGCAGGGTCATCTTGGAAAGCTGTTTCATGTACCCGTGTCAAAACAAAACCCAAAGTGTTTCTGTAAAACCCAGAAACACTTTGCCATGATATAGACCAGATGAATATAGAGCTACGTGGTACAGATAGATCATACATCCAGGATATACAGAAATGACAGATGAGAGTCTATACAAATGATAGAGTCTATACAGCTGTATTTTTCTATTTATAGACATACATATGTGAAAGGATCTATAAAATCAAATTCATACATCCATTCAGTAGAACAGGGCAATACATTATGGCTTTTACAGAAAGTGTTTCTTGACCTTCAGAGTCATCTGACAGTGTAATGTGTACTGTGCTTATCTACAGCAATATACATAAACATGTATGCAAAAATATATAAATTGATATAAATTCAGTCCAAGGTTTTGCCTCATAATGGAGGAAGACAGCGAAGCTACTTTTCTGAACATCTGGAAAGGATTTACTGTCCTGTAGGAAAACTAGGTATCAGTTCAGCAGTTTTCAGGCATGAATCCTGTCTTTCTGTTCCCTCTATCTCCAGGCCTACTCCAGCACAGCTGAAAGGAAAAGAAGCCTGGCTGAGGGGTCTGGCTGAGCAGGTTTGCAGTGAGTGTCTAGTGAGACTTTCAAACACTACCTTGCACTGACATTAGCAAGAGTGAGGTGCCCAGGCATGCTGGAAAATCCCTGTAGCTACTTAAGTCTCACTTGTAAGAGCATGGTGCATGTGACAGAGCACCTGGAGCCAGGATTCCACTGAATTTCAGTGGAAATGGGGTACCTGCATTCAGTGAGTTCCAGCAAACCCCTGCATCAGTGAACACTCACAGTGCTGCAGGACTGGAGCACATGCCCTGGGCTGTATCCATGCCACAGCCCGGTTGCTCCCATCAAGCTCACTTTTCCCCTCACTGCCACGATTACTCCACAACTGGGGTACAAAGAACAGGGAATAACAGATGTGCACATAGGAGCCACAAACCTTTGCTCTGCAAGATAAGCCCTAGAGGCCAGATTCTGCATCACCAATCATAAAGCTGTCGTAAGCAGCATGCAGGGGAGTGGGTGAAGGATCAAGACTGACTCAGGAGAGAAGACACCTCTAACACTGTCCCAACAGCCTGAAGCAGTGGTGAGGGCATCTACTATAATCTCCTTGCTACACATGGGGCTGAGTCAAATATGTCTTGAACGAGCACCACATCCATCTTTAAAACAAAGAGCTCTTCCTATGAGTAAAATAACATTAACAATCTGCTGCTTGGAATTATGTCCAAATATGCAGTTTCAACACACTGCCTCTTTCTGGGGTATGCAAAGAAGTTTCATTGCAACACAGACATTCTGAGGTTTCCTCATTGCAGGGATGTCAGCCTGCTGCAGCTTCAGATGGCAAGCTTCCACTGAATCTAAGCCCCAACACTCCTTAGCCATGCCTTGTTTGACTGTGTACAGACCAAGTGCTATAGAAAAATGTAAATATTTTTATGGTCTAGCTTGCTTAAAATCCTCAGAGGATGGCTGGCTAAATGGAAAGGAATGCTGTGCACAAGCAGCAGAACAAATTTAAGGAAAGAAAGAACCCAGAGGTATTCTTTTATGCAGAGACAGAATGCTTTGCGTTGCTCAACAGCAGTTGTTTAGTACATCACAAAGAAGGCATTAAAGTCTAGATAACACAATAATGAACTCTCCAATACGAAGTACTGTCTCCCTCAGCATGACCTCACCCTCCTCATGCACGGAATACAAGCTGGCTTTACAGAGCCACTCATCTCATCTTGCCTTTGAGAAACCAGCCAAGTGCCCAGTTCACTCCATCCTGGTGGAGGGCTACAATGGAGATGGAGCCAGGCTCCTCTCAGAGGTGTGCAGGGAAATGACAAGGTGAAAACCTGAACCAGACGAAAGATGGGAAAATACACTTGGATATGAGGATAAGTGTTTTCACCATGAGGGTGGTCAAACATTGGAATGGGGTGCAGAGAGGTGGTGGGTGAATATATCTTGGATATACTCAAACATCAGCTATACATGGCCCTGAGCAACTTGAGCCCTTTTGAACTGTGTTGAGCAGGGGTTGTACTAGGGACATAAAAGACTCCCACCATCCTCTGTCATCCTGTCATTCTGTCCAAAAGGGCATTTTTGAACAAGGTATTTGCCAGTACTTTTCTTGCCTGCCTTCTGTATCATCAGCATATTGATGTTGACTGTCACAAATGCCAGATCCACTGTACTGGCTGACCAAGCTTCCAGCCAAGTGACACCTAGGATATATGTGACTGCACCTAGGAATTGGTTTGAACTGGGCTACAAGACCATAACACTTTGCTGACAATTCAGATCCCTGGCACAGAATCATAGAATCATAGAACAGTTTGGGTTGGAAAGGACCTTAAGATCATCCAGTTCCAATCCCCCTGCCATGGGCAGGCATGCCTCACACTAAACCATGTCATCCAAGGCTCTGTCCAACCTGGCCTTGAACACTGCCAGGGATGGGGCATTTACCACTCCTTTGGGTGGGCTACAGGAAAGGTGGTCACCATTAGTGTCACTTTTGCCAGCACTGAGCCAAGGGAGTCACACCAACACTGATGGATCACTTCTGCTTGCCTTGCACACCCTTTCCAGACAAGACCTCCCATCCTTTATGCATTCCCAGCCTCAGGCATCTGCAGACATTGGAGAGCAGCAGTTTAATATCAAACAACCCATTGTGCCCAAAAGTCAACGAAAATCCCAAGCTGAGGTCCCCAAGCTGTCACCACTGAGTCTCCAAGTTGCCTCTCCCAGCACAACTCTTAATAAAGACACTGGTGTGAAGTACAGTCCTTACCTGATAGCTACTAGGGCAGCAGAAGAGTCACTGCTTGCCAACAACACACTTCAGCAGCAAGATCACGGGCAGCTAGCACAACCATCAGCTGACAAAAACAAATCAAAGGCAGCCTAGATCTCCCTTGCGCTTCTCTTTCTATCAACATGATGTTCAAATCAGTTCTGGAAGTAGTAATTTATATTTATGTTATCCTTTCTTATCTTTTCAGATGTTACCACCCCACTCAGGCACAGCCTCTGGCATGGGGATCGCCCATTCAACTCCCATGGCCACCTCTGAGAGCACTGTACACTGGGAGGCAACTTTAGTGAGGCCAAGAAAGCTCTATAAGGTGTAAAAACTTTTGGATGAGAGCCTAGATACATCACCAAAGAAGAGGTAAGAGATGTGAGCCCTGCACAAAGCTTGGCAGCACCCTAATGCGCTTAATTTCTTTAGATACGTTTATTAAATTAGTATCTTTTCGTATCATCAGTGCTTATGAAGTTCAAGTTTAACCTGGGGGAAAAAAGAAAGACTTATGTGTATGGATAAAAGCCCATCTATAATATTAAAGCCATTTTTACAGCTGAACATTAAAACTATTTCATGTTATTTCTTCAAATATAAATACTATAATTACGTTAAATGTAAGGTTATTTCTCCCCATTTAACAAGTCCCTGGTCTTGTCTGAATGCTTGAAAAAAAGCAGGTAGACAAGGTTTAGCTGGGCCAGGATGAAAGCACAAACATCTTCATGCCTGTGCCAGATCAATTTAAATTGCAGGGTACAAGGTCTCTGGCTGTAGGGGGCCTCGATGCCTGCAGCTGCTGGGAGACCCATCCCCATGCTTTAAGTCCAAAACTGTGCCACTGGAGCAAGTTCTGAGGACATTGTAGCACTGCCTGTTGTGATAGGACGAGGGGTGATGGTTTTAAACTAAATGAGGGGAGATTCAGGCTGGATGTGAGAAAGGAATCTTCTATAGTGAGGGTGGTGAAACACTGTCTCAGGTTGCCCAGAGAGGTGGTGGTTGTACCATCCCTGGAGACATGCAAGGCCAAGCTGGATGTGGTTCTGGGCAACCTGATCTAGTTGAAGATGTCCCCGCTCATTTCTGGGGGGGTTGGACCAGACGAGCTTTAAAGTCCCTTCCAACCCAAGCTATCCTGTGATGCTATGATTTTCTTCTTGACTCCAGGGCTTGCACTGATTTGTTGCTCCCTGTGAACAGCCCCATCCTTCCAACTTGGGCAACAACCCATCTTATCCCTCCAGCTGCCCTGTCGCCTTTTCCCCTTGCTGCTCCAGCAGTCTCTGCTCACCTCCACCTGGACCCTTCTCTGCCCCAAAGCATCGGGGGCAGCTGATCCTTTCCCCTTTAACATCAGCCATCTCTCTGCTCACTGAGTAGGGATTTGAATTTATCTGGCTCCTATGTGCTTTTGGGGCATCTTTACATGTGTCTGAATTAAGAAAGGCTTCTGAGAGCTGAATACAGCTGCAGCAACCAGCCAGCAACCTGTGAAGGGGCCCATGGTCTTGTAGTTGCCTGATTGAGGACTGTTTCCCTTGGGCTTTCACATGGCCTCACTCCCCTTTTCCTGCTGTTTCTGGCTTCAGTTACAACCATAAGTGAACAATGTGCCCTGTGTGCATGTTTCCCATTTAGCACACAGGCTTGTAAAACATTTTTAATATGTGATTTACAAGGTTTCTGGCTTGGACTGAAACTGTTCCCCTCACAAGCTGAGCAAGAGTGGACCGGCTGAAGGTGTTTATGGAGGGCAAGGTGGGAGCCGACAGGCAAGGTTGAAGGCTTTCTAGTCCCTAGGAGCTCCAGCATCCAGCACTGCAGCCTATGAGAAATGATAAGGAAACACCACCATTCCTTCCTCAGCCAGTACTAGCCCCAGAAAAGCATCGCCACTTCCAAAAGCGACACCTTTTGGGGACAAGCAATGTCTGGACTTGGTCAAAAGCAGAAGCAACCACAAGTCTCTAGCGTTTGAGCCACATCTTTTGTGACTTTTTCCTTCCTCAGAAAATAGCAAAAAATACTACTAGAAACATAGAAGGAATGGAGAAAACAATGGCATTTTGGTTAAACTGAATAGGATGGGAAAACACCATCTTACGTTCTTATAATAGAAATACATTTTAAAAGTGAATTCTCACAAAAAGCAATATTTCATTTAGAAGCATCAGGCAGCCCAGTTTTGTGTCATTTGAGGTCTCCAAGTGAGCTTTCCAAATGCTCACATAACTACATCAGACACAATATCCTATCCAAATTCCAATTCCTTACTCAACTTCAATAAAGATTCAATTGGAAAAGATAATATAAACTTCCTGGCCTAAAAAATGCTACCACATGCAATTAAAGCAGTAGGGGAAAGAGGCAACACTGTACTATGCATCTGATCAGCAGATGCAGCATTCAAGTCTCCGTCACAGTGACATGCATTATGAAATGGAAGACTCCTATGACTTGATCTTATACACATATATTACAAGATGATGTAATCACCACTTCAAGTGCTGACAAAACACACTTAATCACATCTTTGAGGATTCTTTAGAGTTATTGCTACAGAGTAAGAGCAGGGAAACGTTTCAGATCTCTCCAGAAAGCCTCAGTAAGGTGATTTCTTCACAGGCTGAAGCACACAAGACAAGTGCAGAAATCCAAAACACCCCCCAGATACTGCCCTTATAATGAATCATTGGGGAAGGTGTCTTAAAGTAATCATGAATGTACAGGAGTTTTTCCCCTCAGAGACACCTTGTCCCTGCTAGCAGCAGCTCAAGGATCCTGTGTTTGATATCTGTTTTGAACTGCTTTATACCCCAATTCCATCAGCAATAAAGCAAGTTCAGCACCAAGTGATGCATAAACAGCATTTAGGCAGCACCCGATCATGTAGGTCTTGTGGCACCCAGTGGGATGCACCTGATGGGCTCTCCCCAGGATATATGGTTGATCAAGGCTGTGGGATTGAGGCTCCCAGCCATGCTGGGACCAGAGCAATGACTCACACTTGCTTTGCCAGCACTCATGGAGGGAGGGTGTTCCTCTGCACAAGCAGCACCAGTGCCAAATCCTGCCCTGCTCCCAGGAGCAAGGGAAGGCCAAGGGAGGAGACAAGCTGCTCACTCTATGTGTGAAGACTCACATCAACTCTTGGGCAGCTTTCTCTATGAGGACAGTTTAGTGATTATAATCCCTCTGTGCATGAAGCCTGCACCTCCCTTTGCACCTGGAAATGCTGCATTTCTCGGCTGTACCTATCTGCAGTAACTGAACTGATGGAAGGCTCCTTGAGACACTTAGGAAAGAAAGCAGATCATCCAGCTCTTACCGAAATCCTTTGAGCTCTCAGGGCAGAAAGGATTTGGGATGGAAGCTGTGGAACTACACAATTCTGAGCTTGAAGTTGCATCAGACAGGACACTTTCAGCACTGCGAATGTACTTTGGCACACTAGAGGGGTACAGAGAGATGCCAGAAATAGCTTGAAGGTCTCACTTTGCATAAAGATTTTCCTTTAGTTCAGCCATTTCATCTGTCTCTCATGTCAATCTGCTGAAGCAGCTCTTTCTTTTTTTTTACTTCCCAGTACCAATTCCTGGGAACCACAAAGGGCAAGGCAGCCCACAGCTTTCAAAAGAATGACATTTCTTGGCATATTGATTACCAATACTGCCACTGCACTCCACATGCAAAAACAGGTTTCTGAGAATGCCAGGATTCTTAAATAAACCACTATGGCTCAGCAGACTAACAGGTTTTAGCTACACTTGAAAAAATCCATGCAGAAGTTCTTCCTTTCTCTTCTCCAGACCCAAATGTCAACACTAGAATTTAAGACCTCTGCAAAACGTATTTCCATGTGTTTGCTGCTCTCTTAAATGAGCTTTTCAACCATACACTGGCAGTAGCCTAAATATTCACTGATGGCTCTACAAAAAGATAGGGAAGAACCTTCTTTCTCTCATTTCTACATAAATATTTTTGCTTAAAGCCAGCCAACAGCTTGAACAAGAGATGATGGAACATAAAATGAAAGTAGCTGATGTCAATTAACCGTAGGAGCAGAGAGAGGAAATGAAAGAGCTTGTGTGTTTATGTGCACAGGCAATAATACAGCAATTTCATTGCAGAAGCAAAGACTAGTAACCTAGCACCCAGAGGTGTCCAAAGTGAGGTCACCTGTGCAAACATTACTTGCCCTCCCTGCACATTTACCTTGTGCTAGAGCCTCACATTTCATCATCACACAGCATTTTTCCATTCCAGATAATTCGATGCTTAGCAGAGTGGCACTAACTGAATAAAAAGTTATTCAACATTGATTGTCATCACTGTTTGCTCGCTTGTGGCTTATGCACTGAACACAGAATGATTCATTTTCCATATAGCCCTCAGTGAGATGCCTATCCTATAGATTCTGACTGCCTGTAAGCTTTAATGACTGTTACCATGGAGCTCCTGGGTGAAACAAAGGAATGGCAGTACTTCTTATTTAGGAGATGTGGAAGTGGCCATACAGATGGTCAGAAGTGCCCTTTTATTTAGGGACTAATTTGGGGTTCTTAGAAGCTGACGCTTCAGGGACAACTGCATCCAGCAATACTTCATAGTACCTCCACCCTGACTTGCCAGGGAGGGAAGGATCCGTGGTGCCTTTCCTGGTGATGAGATGGCTGTTTCCTCTCAGGAGCTGACTGTTGATGCCCCTGCATGGTCACCTCACCCTGGGCTGCACCCAGCTCTCTACATCTTCTTGCTCCTGTTACCACAGCATACAGAGGAGCTGGGGGCAGAGCAGCACTCCATGCTCTGCCTTGGCTGCCAGTTTATTAATGGGCACAATTGAAAATGCTAATCCCAATCCACAGAGCCACCAGTGCACTGGGGTCAACTAGCTCTGCAGCTGCCTTGCCCTGGACACCCCACTATGACATGCTTGGAAAATGTTTGCCAGACCCTGTCACAGATTTCCTGGGAGCAGGAGAATAAGCCTCTTTGCCTTTAGACTTGACTTGGGCTGAACTGTTACGCCTTTAGAGAGCCCTGAAAGAGCTGGCTCATCTATAAATACTACTGAAATCAGGAGTCCCTTTTTTTCCCCATGAATTTTGAGTCATGCCCCAACATGGCTCTACATTTTCCCTTTGCCATGCAGTTGAATTTCTTACTAAGGCATTGTAGGTAGGAGTTCAGTTACGATGGAGCAGGCTGTGCTGTTCCCGAGTTGGCAGGAAACAAACAGTCCCTAGACATTAACATGATGGACATGTCGACACAGAGAAACGTATGGTACCAATTAAGACAGTATCAACAATTATGCAGAACACAGTTGAGTAGATTAATTTGTTGCCTGGAGTAAAGGCTGCCAGTACGAAGCTGGCTGTCAAGAGACAGACTTTCATCTTGTGTGCTGCCTTATGCCAAATACTGTAAAGCCCATGTGCACTAAGGATGATTGTTGGGTTTCCTTTTCCACCATCAATCTTGAAGCAGGGAAGGAGCAAGCAATTAATGTCTCTACATGCTGCCTCCTTTCTTCTCTGTTAAATTAAAATAAATAAATAAATAAAAGCACACTTGAAAAAAAAAAATCCCCAAATGACCATTATTCCCAAAACACTAAAATAAGAACTACAAAGTAACTGGGAAAGGATGCTTGTTTTCTTGCTCAAAACAGTTTTCTTTTGCTGAAGGGCTGATGCAGTAACTCATTTGTCAAATGCACTTTTTCCCAGTTCCCCAAGCAAAGAGAAGAAAAATGGATGTCATGTGTGTGACTCGTTTCCAACTTGCTAGTTTTATACCAACCAGAAGGACATTTACATACTCTCCATCTCTTGCTTCCCAACGTTCTTTGCTGAGGAAGATGCAAGATTACCTGTAGCAAGTTGCGGCTAAATTCTCCTGCTTTGCAAAGTACCTTCCAGAGGCTTGGTAAAATACCTTAGTTCTGGAGGGGTTGTAAGAACAAGCAGCTGATTTTCTCTAAAAACCTCATGTTTGCAACATGCTACGTAGGTCTATGGCTGTCAGAGTATTAAACAGCAAAGAAAAACTAGGACTTGTAAATAATCACTTGCTATGTTAATAAGCAACAGCATTTGAATTCCTGCTAAAGCTTTGTCCCAGCTGTGCTGTCCCAAAATCCAATTAAATCCGCTTATGCTTGTTCCTACAATACAAATAATATTGAACCACCCTTCATAAACTCTGCTGTTGCCTACAGAGCATATGGCCCCACATCAGGCTCTCACTTCTCCATATTTAGCCTTGTTAAACTACAGCATGCCTACCTGAGACATAAATTACCTTGAGGCTTGGAGTAATGCCATCCTGAGTAAGGAAACTATTCATAACACAGGCAAAAGTCCCTTGCCCACTTACAACACAGCACACGCTGATCATAGTCAATGGAGAAATCAAGCTTTAATCCAACATTCCTAGTAAACACGTTGTTCTCTGAGCAACAGAGCCATGAAATCTGGTTTCTGGAGGTTTATATCCCATATGCCTTACTCCCCCTGCCACTACATTTGTAGAATATTTGCAGTTTGGCAATATTCCCACCACAAAACCTTCCAGCTCCTTCCTATTACCTTTATTCCTACTACTACTCCTTACGTAAAGAAGCTAGAAGCTGCAGGGTCCCAGAAACTAGCTCCTCCTGAGACCAGACATGGGGCTGCCCTTCCTCAGAGACAACACTCCAACTGGCCTCTCCTACTCGTAACACTCATTTTCAGGAAAAAAAGTATTTTTCAGACCTTTCCCCCTTGGCCAAATTTGATCAAAACTGCCTAACACTTACCAAAGCTTTTTAGCGTAAAGAATGGATGGATAGTATGAGAGATCACGTAAGTGCAATTCATATCTGCACTTTTACCTGCTACGTGTAAGTGCAAAGGAGCATCTGGGTGCTGAGTGTGAAGGCTGAAGGTGTTTCTGTCTAATTAGTAATCATTTGCTGACATTGCACAGGTAGCACGGGGCACTAAACAGGACACTGAGCCTTCAGAGAGGCACTTCATGCTTCCCACCAATGTCTCAACCACAACACAAAGGAATGGGAAGGAATCTTTGAAGCTACTTCCAACACCTTCACTGAACTCTAACGTATTTTTGGGCCCAAGTCTTTTGCCCCATTTTTCTCACGTAGGGCTCATATCTCTTCATTTCAAGAGCCCTGTACCCAGGGTTGTTTTCTTTCCTGTGTTCAAGGATTTGCATAGAACCAACATTCTCCAAACCAAAAGATAAAATCTCGTCAGGCACTTCCTGGAAAGTTATTTCTGCAGCTGGTAATTCTCTGCCCACTGCCAGGCACACCATCTTCCTGGTAAATACCAGCCCAGGCCTGTGCTGGGTGGGTGACAAAAAGCACACAGGCACAGGCTCCCCTGGAAAGGAGCTTCTCAGAGCACACAGCAGCTCTTCACGTCCATATAGTTCCCCCAAAGCACACAGATGCCTCCTGCCCTCCAGCATGGCTGCTGCTTCCAAACTCCATTGCCCCAAGGCTCTTTCTTATCTGTTATTTCCAGATGCTTCTGACACAGCCTACTGAGCAGAGGGGACTAGCAGTAATGTCAAGGAGAACTGTGGAAGGTCAAAACAGGGCAGGAAAAATTACATCCATTCAAAAGTGCCCAAATATGATTTTTATTTTCTTCAATTAAACTTCTAAACATCTATACCATTAAGCATATTGATAGGAACAAAAACGTATTTCCTCTTCTTTTTCCTCCTGCTGGCATCCGCAATAAAAACATTTCCTCCCAAACATCTTCACTACAACGTTCTTCTTTTCTACCATTTTCTTTCTTTTTTGCTATTTTTGAGCTTTCCCAATGTGAAGTGTTTTCAGAAATGGCAAGATAATAAAACATCCACACAATAATAAAATAGATGAGATAGAAAAAACAACTGCAAGACTTCTTCTATCCTTTTAGACTCAGTAGCACAAGAAAAGGAGGAGAAAATTGCAAACTTAAAATTCTGAAATATCTATGTATCACCTCCCCTAGTTTTTCTTTGAAAACGTACTTCTGAATATATGGAGATGGGCATCTTCTGAAAGACAAATCAGGTTTTGGTGAAGCCTCATTTTTTTCTGCAGGAAACATTGCACTGTGGAGTAAAAAAAGCCAGTTCATCATAATAAAAGTTTAGTCACCACCATCGCATGATCAGTGATTAAGAGGAGCATGATGCCATGTAGACTGCTTCCCTACTAAGTTAGTGTAGAGAAGAGCTTTAGGAGGCCTTGGGTGATGAGAGAAGATACACGACAGTGCGTGATGTAACTGCAAGGACAATTATCCTCCAGCACTATTGGAATGGTCCTGAGCTTCCCACCCTCCCACGAGGAAGAGAAGGGTAGAGCCCACATGCAGCCTATGCCATCTGGGGGAGTGGGAAAAGAGACAGCAAAACAATCTGATTCCAGCCTGCTTTTAAAGAAATGATTCAGCCATTCAAATATACTAGACTATCAGACACTGTTTAGGTACTGAAGTACTTGAAAATTAAATGTTTTCTGCAGAAGGAGTGGAAAGCGTGAGCTCAAAAGCGATGGCAATCCGCCTGCCAAGCTGTC